>JAXGGA010006372.1:0-70451 GCA_038373865.1 Uloborus plumipes
TTTGAGTCATATGCCAGCGCTTACGCTTTGTACCCTATTTACAACTACACCGATCATTTATTTTAGATCATACCTTACTAGGGATTGCGACTCGCTCGATGTTTAATCACATCGATAGTTTTGAGTGGTCTATGTTATCTTCAAACATCGATGATTTGCGTTTCGATGTTTTTTCGATGTCGATGTTTTATAATTGACTCCAAAAAGTAATTATGTAATAAAGAAATAAGAACAATGTTTACGAGTTCTGATAAAAGCTTTATCATTAATTAAACCCATTTGCGAAAATTTTTTTACATCAGAAACCATTTTTCCCTTCTTTTAGCATCATCTGTTGAAGCTACGAGATTTATAATTGCAGAAAAAGTTAACAAATCCTTGGTTTTACCTCCAGCAGCAATATGTTAAACATAATGTTGAGATATCTTCTACAGGTTTCCTCACAAATATAAACGGTAGGTTTTTATTTATTATAGTTTTCTGAGATGTAGTCTGAACCTGTAATATTGTCCATCGCTCTCAATAAGTCGTTGATTAAAAAAGCTATAAGTCTGACTTTGAAATAGTACGTAGTATGTATTGCAAGTCGCTTTAAATACTTTATAATCTCTTGAAGATCATGTGGAGTTTTACACGTAAGATTGTAACACTATTTCAATTAATTTCGTTGGAAGTAAGAAAATGTACTAAAAAAATTAGTTATTATGGATGACAATCCCTTTTCTCCTCTTCGTTTCCTTTTTTTTCTTTTACTTTCTTTTTTTTTTTTTAATTTGTATTTGTGTGCATGTTGTAAACTTTGAAATTTTTTTCGCGAATGCCTGCAATTTATTCGAAATTATTATTAAGCAATTTAATTTAAGTTTTGCAAAATTTCAGGAGGAAATTTAAAGCGGCGAAAGTTACTAAACTATTTCAATTAATTTGTATCCTTTTTTCAATGCTTTTGCATTTTTGAAGTTATTTATCCGTTTGCATAACTTAATTTAGAATTGTAATAATTATTGTTATTATTATTGGTTTTTACTTACAGTTCAAAATCTTCTTAATTAATAAATTGATATCTGTGAATTTAATTCTAGCATTAAACATTTTTTAGATTTTATTTTGCAAGAATATTTGCATTAAAAAGTTTGATGTTTCAAAACACCGATGTTTTTGGTGTCGATGTATCGATACCACAGATGTTTAAATTTTGAACATCGATGATTTGAATCATCGATATTCTTTATTATTCTCTAAAAACCCCTATATTTACTGCATATGATATTATTTTAAACTGTGTTTTACTTCACACTTCACGTTACGAACTATTTTTGCCTTAGAACTAAACAGCAGTAGATTTCACAAAACGTGAGTAGTAGCAACACTATAAAATTCTTATATTTTAGAGTTCTTCATAGCGTCTAAGTAAACAGCTATCGAGAAACAATTTATTTATAAAAAAAGAGTGTAGGAAATTTAGTATACTCCATAAACGCTTCTGAAAAAAAAAAAAAAGAAGGGAAGTAGGTGATCTGCCACGAGCTCCCATATAAATTAAACATTTTGCAACCTTTTATAATTTTGGTAAACATACTTCATTTTTAATCCCCTGAGAGTCTTTTCTTGGAAAGATGTGCATGACGTAGAGCTAAGCAAGCAGCTTCCTATTAGTAATAATTTGAAGGGAAAAAACACCTACTAACATTGAAAAAAACCCTTATCCTGTAGTTCTGATTCCATGTATACTGTAAGAAATGAATGTTGTTTTTACATTATAATACAGTTAATTTTGTGGTAATAAACTAAAAACTGATAATTTTACAGTAATAAACTGTAAAATTGCTACTTTTTCAGTACTAAACTGAAAAATTGCTAGTTTACAGTAATAAGCTGCAAAATTGCTAGTTTCACAGTTTATTACGGCATTTTACAATTTTAAACTGGAACCTCTGCTGCCAGTATCATACTGTTGTTTTAACAGTAGGGGAGACTGGGTACGGTTGTGACAATTTTCATTTGCTCCCTCATAGATCCCTTAGCAATGCCTGTGAGCTGGTTTAAAGTTGTTTTTATGTTAAAGTGTTTATTTGCCTGCTTATAAACACTAAAATTTTCTCCCTAAGTACAATAGTTAACTCACAGGACCAAATTAAACAAAAAAGGAAAAAATGTCACAACCGACCCCACCCCAGGGGCGGTTGTGACAGTGCTTGGGGTCGGTTGTGACAAGTTCAAAAATACAGCAAAATAGTCTAGATCACTTTTAATTTCAAATAATATTAAACGTAATTCAACACAACCTTCATCTGGGAAAGTTTAACATTTAACAATGTGTCTCATTCAGTTGAAATAGTCTTATACCAAGTTTTA
This sequence comes from Uloborus plumipes, assembly GCA_038373865.1. Taxonomy (NCBI): domain Eukaryota; kingdom Metazoa; phylum Arthropoda; class Arachnida; order Araneae; family Uloboridae; genus Uloborus; species Uloborus plumipes. Next base: position 2,356 of record JAXGGA010006372.1, read on the forward strand.
CAAAAATATCAGGTTTTTGGAATTTCGTAACGTCTGTTTTGGCAACATTATGCACATCCTGTGGGTCATAACCGTGTCTGTTCATAACAATGCTCATGTATCAAAGAAAGAGTCCACATTTATTTGTTTTATTGAAGCTGGTTACTCTTGAAAGGCTAGTTGTATGAGCTACACGAACAGACGTGAAACATTCCTATTCATAAATGAACGGAACCATTTCTAAGTAGCCATTTTACTCTCATATCTGCTTTAAGCGTATATGTAAGCTCAAAATCACTTTATTATGAGCAATATAACCTATGCACACGTTGTTTTCATTGTGACAGCGCCGGCCGGCTCCATCGCGTTTGCGAATGAATGTTTCGTAGCAAAGACTTACGATTAATGTTGCATTTCCAAAACTGTCCGAAAGAAAAAAAAAAGTTTCACTTCTTTATAAGCTCCTTTATATTTCATTAGGTCACACTGCCCTATTTATGTCTTCTCCAAGAGTATTATGGGCATCAAATATGATGAAAACATGTTTTACTCGTGTCACAACCGTCCCCACGCAATTTGTCACAACCGACCCCAACCCACTACTTTTAAAAGCAGCAATCGCCATGGCAATACAAAATAGCCTATATAAAAAGTAATCACTGCTATTTCACTATTAAGGTTCACTACTAACGGGGAAAAAACTTTCATTTCTCTATCTGTACCCATTCAACAGGAATTACTAAAAGACACCGAAAAAAAAACTTACTTTTGACTGTTAAAAAGTAACCAACCCCTCTGCTAGCGTTAATGTCGCTCGATGGCTACCACAATGCTTTGACACACATTCAGACAAACATGCTGATACTCTCTCTCTTTGCTTCAACCAGGTATTAATTATGGTTTAGCTAATATGACGACTGTCACAACCGCCCCGCGTCACAACCGTCCCCAGTCTCCCCTACAATACAGCTAATTTTATGGTAATATTGATAATTTTACTGTAATTAACTGTAAAATTGCTAGTTTTACAATGATAAACTGTAAAATAGCTAGTTTTACAGTTTATTACAGTGCTTTTAGTTTTAAACTGGAACCTCTGCTGCCAGTATTATACTGTAAAAACAACAGCTTATTTTTTGCAGTGGGATAGTCTTTTCTTGGAAAAATTTGAATGACGTAGAACTAAGAAAGCAGCTTTCTATAATAGTAATAATTTGAAGGGAAAAAACCCACCTACTAATATTAAAATAAAACTCCTATCCTGTAGTTCTGATTCTATGTAAATAAGGTTATCTTTCAACAAAGAAGCTGCTCTCCCGCTACAGAAAAGCAGAATATATATTTATGTTAGCCTATAATTTTTGCTGGATCTTTGACCTCTGAACGTAACTTTCTGCAAAACTTGCAAACCAGCCAGCATCTGTCAAAACATACCTCTCATTACACCCTTTCCACCACAAACCACAACAGGAGACATTTCCAAAGCCAGCGAAATGATCTTTGGGGCACCCGAAGTGATGACGTTTATTTCAAAACCGTTTGTTGCTGTGCTAAGTTTAAGCTCCGTGTTTTTCAATGCTCTTTCAAGTAATTCTCATTAATTCATTTCTTTTTCTGACGTTATCAGATGAAGCTTTTAATCAGGAACAAGCAGGTACCTTTTTTAATGACTTTTGATCAATATTAAGGAATTTATCTAACTTTGAAAAAAAAAAAAAAAAAAAACGCATTGAAGTTTACTGGATTTTGCAAGATTGACAAATTTTTACTTCATCATAACATTGCTTCAAATTAAATGATCTTATAATATGGGAAAATGACTTTTGAAGTAAGAATTTTGGATTTACATATCTTTTTACGTGAAATTTCAATATGTCTTAATATTTTTACATTCAACGAACTTCCATATTTATCATTAAAATAAACATTTCAAATTTAAAATAAATTGTTCCAAAGATTGGCGATTTTATTTCATTGTTGGCGATATTTCAGCTTTTTACATTTGATATAGTTTATGCAATCGCAATATTTTACTAAAAACATTTTAAAGTGCAACAATGGAAAATGATATTGGGATGCAAAAGTCGCCTTTGACTTTAACAGTATCACTAGTACCTGAAGCTCAAGATACGGAAATCATTGCAATAGATTTACCTTTTTCAGGAAATGATTCCTCGTGTGATAATGTCAATAAAACTTTTTCTCAAAGAAATGTAACAGATATGTTTGGCATTCAGCCGACGGATAAAGTTGTTTTGAGACCAACAAGTGAAAACACTTCTAATGAATTAATTGAGTGCATTAAATATGTTATAAATTCCAAAACTAATGCAAACAAGAGATATTTCTTTAAAGAAGAATGCAGATCTTTTCTTATAAATATATTAACAGTACTTCAGTCAAGAATTATCGACTCCGTCAATATTTCCTGTCAAGAATTTATTTCATCTATTGCAGATAATAATAATCTTTCACCTTCTTCATTTATTACTAAACTGTCAGAAAAAGAAGATTTTTCTTTGAAAGGAGTTGCTATATCTGACCATGAACCTCTTAAAGTTAAAAAACAGTATAAAGATGTGGGAGTTCAAGAAGATCGAACTGACACAAATTTTGTGCATACTTGGAAAATTAACCACAATTTCAAACATATGGAAATCCAGGTAGAAAATGAACAAGATAAAAATTGCAACCCTCAGAATCCTACTCCTGAGATTTCTCCTTCGCATTATTCTGTTGATGAATTTTACGAAATAGTTGATGATTCCCCAACTCATAGTAGACTTGATACATCTCTAGAAAATCATCAACAGCATGACTCCAGCAAATTTTCTCATGTTAAACTCAATAGTTTTACAGAAACTTTTGCTGAATTGGAACCTACGAATATTAATCAAAAAATTTCTCCCTTAGTTAAACAGTCATATGCTGATGTATTAAAGAAAAATCCTAAACTATATACCATTTTAGTCTATCCTCTTCATGAAAATGTTTCTTCCTACGACTTAAAAGTTCTTTTGAAAAAAGAATACAATCCAGCAAGTGACAACATACGTATTCACAAGCTACGTGTTATTAGAAATGGAGGCGTAGCAATTGATCTTTATAATAAAATGGACAAAGAAAAACTGCAAACAGCTCTTTCATCAATACCTAACGTACAGCTTAATACTAGGATTAAAAGTGTTTCTGCAATAAACCCAAAGATTATAATACATGGTTTACCAAAAGAAACAACAATAGCACATATAGATAATATGATTTTTGAAAGAACAGGAAAGAAATTAAACTACAAATTTCAATCCAATTACAAAACAAGAAACGGAAGACAAAATTTCATAATAGAGTGTGATCCTTTTTCATTTAACACACTCATGCAAAGCAAATTTTTACAACTTGAATGGGAAACATACAAATTGAGGGAGCATATTAATGTGAAGAGGTGTTATTTTTGTCAAGCTTTTGGACATTTGGCTAGAGAATGTCAAAGCAATTCACAAAAATGCACTTTCTGTTCTGGAAATCACCATCAGCATGAATGCGAAAGCAATTTCACGAAATGTGCAAACTGCGTAAAATCTCTACCAAGCTCGTGTCCGTTATATTTAATAGATCACCCTGCTTCTGACTCATCTTGTCCATACTATCTTTCTGTTCTACAAAAGTTAAAATCTAACATCAATTATGGCGAATAATTCGTTATTTTTTCATTCCGTCCCTTCTAGTCTTCCTCACTTTGCTGCTCCTCTTTCGCTTTCTTCATCTGCAATTTGTCCTTCTTCAAATATTCAATACTTTAAATATTCTTTCAATTCTTTACATTGCATTCAAATCAATTTAGGCAAAAGATGTAACGCTACGTGTTCTTTAAAACTTTTATCCTCTCAATTGCTACCAAAATTTTTCCTAGTTCAAGAACCATATTTAAAACATGATCAAATACCAGAACAACCTTTGAATTGGAAAATTTTTTATTCTTTAAGTAAAAAAGCTGCCATCATAAGTACTGACTCAAATATTATAGTTTCTCAATTAGATCAAAAGGAAAACCATGTGGCAATCTCAGCCGAATTCAAGGAAGATTCAATAATTCTCATTTCAGTTTATATAACACCAACAGAAGATGTACGAATTCCTCTACGTAATCTCGAGAATCTTTTAAGAAATATTCCAAATAAAAATGTCATAATTATGGGTGATTTCAATAGCAAAAGTAACTCCTGGGGATATGCTGGTGAAGATCCAAGAGGAAGAAGAGTAATAAATTTCTATCAAGCAAATGATATGCAATTACTTAATAGTTCTTATGACCCACCATCTTTTGAGCATGAAAATGGAAATGGATGGCCTGACTTAACATTAATTAAAGGGAGTTTAATTCAGAATGATAATTACCAGTGGAATGTTGTAGAAGATATAGATTCCTTAAGTGACCATAAATTTATCTCTTTTAAATTTCAAAAAGAGCTCTCGACTTTTGCAATTAAACGCTATAAAATTACATCTAAAGGAATTAAAAAATTTGATAAAGAAATTTCAAAAAAGTTAACACCATACATAAATGCTTGCCATAATATTTTTACGTCATTCGAACTTAATAATTTCTCAAGTAAGTTAATTACTACTATTCAGAACTGTTGCAACAATTCGTTTAAAATTAAAGATTTTTCTAAAAAAATTGAAGTAAAATGGTGGAGTACCGAATTGCAAAAAGAAAAAACAAATCTTAATAGATTGAAAAGAAAATTAAAAAGACAATCAACTCCTGAAGAAAATATTAGAGTCAAAATTGAATATAAGAAAGCCAGAGCCCAATATTTTAGGAACATTAAAAAACACAAGACAGAAAGCTGGCGTAATTTTTGCGAACAAGCATCTGACCCATTTGGTAAAGCTTATAAATTTTGTTTTGAAAAAATTAGGCGTCCAACAACTTTGCCAATTTTTAATGATGGAGCTACTCTAAAAGAAAATTTGGAATTCATTTTAAATGAACTTTATCCAATCCCACAAAGAAATCCATTTTCTAATAGACAGTCCACTACAACTTCGACTTCGTCTTTTAACGATTTTTCAAATGCTGAACCAGAAATTTCAGTTGAAGAAATTAAAAATACTTTGAATTCATGTAACTGTAAAAAAGCCCCAGGAATTGATTCAATAGATTACGCAATAGTTAAACTGATCTTTAAAACACTTCCACAACTACTCCATTGCTTCTACAACAAATGTCTTGAGCTTTCTTATTTTCCAGATGTTTTTAAAATAGGTAAATTGATTTTATTTCTCAAAAAAGGGAAAGATATCAAAGATATTTTTTCATATCGACCTATAACACTGTTACCAACCTTAGGAAAACTTTTAGAAAAAATAATTGTAAAAAGAGTTCAATTTCATTACCAACATTTTTCTCCAAAAAATCAATTTGGTTTCAAAAAAGGATATTCAACAGAAGATGCTTTGCAAAATATTTGGGAAAATCTCCTTGATTATAATATTACTGGTCATAAATTAATCATTTCGTTGGACATTCAAAGAGCTTTTGATAGCATTCCGCATCCTCAACTTCATAACAAAATTTCTCAATTGCATTGTCCCAGAATTTTAAAAAATTTTCTTCATAGTCTGCTTGAAAACAGAAAATTAGTTATGGATTCTAATAATGAAGTTGTAACTCATAATCAATTAATAGGTGTTCCACAAGGATCTTGCAGCGGCCCGTTTTTTTGGTCATTAATAGCAGAAGATATTCTCCATACATCAATGCCAAGAGGAGTTTTCATTCAAGCATTCGCTGATGACTTTGTGATTGGCGTAGTTAAAGGGACAATAAAGAACATGGCAGAAGAGGCAAATTCAGCTCTTATACAGTTCAAAAATTGGGCAGATTATTATAACTTGAAAGTCTCAACTGATAAATCCAGTCTATTACTTTTTAGAAGAAAAACTAAGAATCAAAATATTAAATTTGGAACTGAAAAAATTAAAAGAGTTAGAACTTTAAAATATCTTGGAATCATTCTGGATGAAAACCTTTCATTCTTACCACATATACAGCATTTGAAAGTCAAATCAACCAATTATTTACAACATTTAAGACGCCTAGCAGGAAAATATTGGGGTTACAATATTAGTTTCAGAACACGCTTGTACAACTCAGTTTTTCTCAGAATAATTGCTTATGCAGCTCCGATTTGGGCAAGAAATCCAACTACAAGATTAAATTTAAATCTTTTGAAATTGCAACGTCCTTTATTATTAAATTTAACTGGAGCTTACGCAACAACAGCAAATAGTTCTTTACAAATAATCACTGGTATACCTCCTTTAGATATTCAAATTTCCTACGAAACAAAAATAGGAACATTACTTAGACTTAACAAGGACGTTGTAACCAATTCTGGAATTCTTCGATCGTCTACGTTTGAAAAGAAAGTCAAAACAATTTTATTTCATCCAAGTGTTTCCTTAGCCTCTTCATTAAAAATAAACTCATCAAATTTGGACAATTCAAACAATAATGTTTCTAAATCCCGTTACTTCACAGATGGTTCGAAAACAAAACAAGCTACAGCAGCTGCTTTCCTTATTTTAAATAGCACAACTCCTACTAACGAAACCACCTATCTTCTAAATGTCTCCAACTCAATTTTTCAAGCTGAAGCGTTTGCTTTAAGAGAAGCAATAAATCATGCAGTAACTCATAATAATTTACCATCAATTATGTACAGTGATAGCCAATCAGTCATCAAATCAATAAGTAATCTAAACCCAACAAGCTCATTAATAGCTGAAATCCAACAGCAACTTATTAATCACCATTCTATAAAAATTTCTTGGATTAAAGGTCATTCAAACTCTGATGGAAACAATAGAGCTGATTTTCTAGCAAATCAAACAGCAAATGGATTATTAGTACCAACAAAACAATATTCTTTACCATTTCCAAGAAGTTTTGCAAAGCATAAATTATTACAAGACTTACTGACTGATTGGCAAGAACGTTGGGATCAAGAACTTACAGGAAGAGAAATCTATAAAATTCGTTCCAAAGTTAAATTTACTCCTTTGAATTTAGACAGACATGAAGTATTTTTCTTTACTGGCCATGGTCCATTTCCTTCGTACCTAAAAAGATTCCACCTAAGAAATACTGATCTCTGCAGATGCAAAGCACCTGGAAATCCTCAACATTACATACAGCATTGTATTCATACTTCTTCATTCCATCTTCGTTCTACAGGCAATTGGACTCAAGACTTAAAAAACTATTATTCGTTTCCTGCAGCAAAAAAGAAAATTACTGCTCTTATTTCTTTTCTAATAGACCACGAGCATTTTCTTTTCGGATAATTTTTATTTTTATTTTTTTATTTTTTTCTTAACGTCAATACTATTAACTGCACCTTTTTCTTGTTCTTTCTTCTATTTATTTATTAAATTATCTACATTTCTTTTTTTTTTTCTTTAATTATAATGTTTTATTATTTATATATATATATATTTTTTTTTCTTTTTCATTTAGTTTTTGTTATTTATACATTTTATTATTTATTCCTTTAAAAACTTTTTTTCATTTATTTTATTTATTTATTTATTTATTTTTACCATTATCATTATGTAAATATTTTACTTATATTTTTATTTCAATTTATTATTAACCAAAATTATTTTTCTGATGTATATACCAAATTGAATGTTTACCCATGTGGGTTGTTTTGTACTTTTCACATACGTCATCCCGTAATTTGTTAAATTTAACATTGTTGAATATGTACAAAGGGATGGCGTATTTTTGAAAAAAAAAAAAAAAAAAAAAAAAAAAGGGGCACCCGAAGTGAACCACCCCTGCTGATTGCTCTTCGGGAATAAGAAAAGAAACCACTTAGCTACAATCACAATGACTGCAACAGATCTGACAATAGATTGGGTGTGATACCTGAAAAGAAAGACCCAAAGGTGAGTTGCAAACGACTTTTTACCTGAGAACGGGAGACCACCCCTCCAGCAGTCACTGGCTAGATGGTGGTTCGACAACAATAGGCTTTCAGATATATATCGTTCAGAAAAAGCCCCTTTCCACCCCGAGTACAATTTTTGCAACCTACCAGCCAAGAGCGCCTGACATTTTGACAAATCTGAACTGCCGCAAGGGCGCCAAAGATTTCGGCAATGTTTTCTATATCTTGGCAGGTTAGCCAGTAGGCTATACTTGGTATTTACAGGGTCATTAATAATTAATCAGTTTATCTTATCTGAATGGAATTTGGAAATTTGATGAAGAAACATTTCCTGTTGGAATACTTGGAACAGCAGTCTCACGACAGCATGGCTCCTGGAGACAGGAATATCTCCGAAGCATTCGTCTTTCTCTGAAAAGTTATATCTGAACTATTTGAGGAACTTAAGATGAACAATAAGGTAGTCAAACACTTCTGAAAAGTAAATGACTGATGGATGACCTCTACTTGGAGGGTAAAGGGCACTATGCTCATTTTGAAATGAATGCCTGAAACCTTTTAAATTTTATAAACTCTACTACCATAAAATGTTAAAAGTCAAAAGTCCAAAAATTATATAATGAGCAAAGTTTCATTGAAATGTCTAATAAATGACAATCCCGTGAACAAAAAATCACGGCAAAAATGTAAACACACCTTCTGCAAAGTTTTATTTTTGTGACATATTGTCCTTTACATTCCAGGTACTGAGATCAAGCTAACTCCACCACAGAAATTGTGAGTACGATTGTATTCAACGTGATTACTATTGTACAGCGGAACCTCGATTTTACGTTTTCAGTTTACATTCGCATTTGAGTTTTTATGCTTTGAATCGAATTGAAAATAATGCCTGAGTGGTTTAACCAGCTATGGAACTAATTTAAAACTAGAAAACAGAAATTTATGTAAGTCTGGCAAATGGAAAACGATTTTAATTGATGGACTAACAGAAAATAACGTCGAAAGCGGGATAACGTACGAAACGGACAACGTGAAATTGGGGTTATACTGTATTAATCTTTCTCAACTGCAACACATGGATACACAATTGGAAGTTTCTTAGATAATTCCGGTAATGCACGTTATTACATTTATAGAAACACGTAAACACGTTATTACATGAATAGAAACTCGTGTAAATATTATAAAGTTTCCAGTTTTACGTAACATTGGAATAATACAAAAAGCAACTTATTTTCTTTCAAAATAGACTAACGTTACATTGCTTTCTCCTCACTTAGTGACATATACACACGTCAAGGAACTTTGCCAAGCCTCTTTTTAAAAGACCAACGTGTTCCTACGTAGACACACACAAGATGCCTTTTTTTTATCATCCTATATCCTTTTTTATTTCACGGCTATTTATACCCTCATCTTCCCAGCTTTGAAAAGAATAGTAAATCAAAGACTTCCTTGTCTGGAAGGCCACTACAATGGCGAAGATTTCTTCCTTTAATTTGTTGTAGTTGAGTCTCTAAACGGGACATTGAATGATCCAGAGAGCTGGTGTCGATTTTAGGGACTTAAATGGAGTGAGTGAGATAATGAGCGCTGCGATGATGATATCTTTGAAGTCCGAGAGCTAATGAATCCTTGATTCGTTCTTTTCTGGTTGTTTATTGAAATTGTCTTTCTGACACATTATAAAAAATGAAGTGTTGTTTTTAGAGTATAATACTGGCAGCCGAGGCTCCAATTTAAAACTATAAAATGCACAGTTATAACCTGTAAAACTAGCAATTTTACAGTTTCAAAAAAAAAAAAAAAAAAAGAATAAATAAACAAAAAATCGTCTGCAGTCAGTCATTTTTTTCTGAGCCTGCATTTCCGCCATGTTTGCGGAGTCGGAGTCGGAATCAGAGTCCTCACAGAAGATTTTTCAGAAAAGTACTTTACATGCATTTTTTATCAAAACCGTTTTCTTACAAAGTTAGTTTGAAGGAAATCCGCTTTTAAGTTCAGAATCAACATTCAATTTAAATTTCCCAGTAGGCGCTCATGTTAAAATTTTTTCTGAACGGTTCATCATTGAACGAAAAATGGTTCAAATTGAAAAGTGAAATATGGGAATGAGTCTCTCCGAGATCTTTCGAACAAAAAAAGTTTATTCAATTCGGACGGTTCACTTAAAAGTTATTAGGTGGAGAAAGGTTGCTTGAACGGTTCAATGTTGAACGAAAAAATGTTCAAATTGAAAATTTAAATACGGTAATGAAGTATCCTTGCCGAGATCATTCGAACAAAAAAGTTTGTTTAAATCGGACCGTTCACTCAAAAGTTATTAGGGGTGAGAGCTTGTTTGAACGGTTCAATGTTGAACGAAAAATTGTTCAAATCGAAAATGTAGATACGGGAATGAAGTATCCTTGAAAAGATCTTTCGAACAAAAAAAAAGTTTGTTCAAATCGGACTGTTCACTCAAAAGTTAGCATCGCGGGACGGGTTGTTTCAACGGTTCAAAGTTTAACCAAAAATTGTTCAAACCGAAAAATCAAATATGGGAATGAGCTCTACTCGCCGAGATCTTTCCAAAAAAAAAAAAAAAAAAATGTCGTTCAAATCGGAATGTTCATTCAAAAGTTATTAGGGGGGGGGGGGGACAGACCGACAGACCGACCGACACAAATTCCCCATCTCAATACACTACTTTCAAATTTTTAATTTTTCGATATTTATTTCATTTTTATTTTTGTTTCTTTTTGATTTTGTTTTGGACTTGGCGATATTTTTTGAACTTGGCGATATTTTTTGGACTTGGCGATATTTTTTAGATGCATTAAGCCACTTTTAATACTTTTTTCGTCTCTTTTATTTTTAACGGGAAAGTAGGCTAAAAACAACAGTTCATATTTTGCAGGGTGGAATTACCCTGAATTGAAGTTCTCGAAATGCAGTTTTTGGCTATTTTTGGTCACATTAAGGGGAGGGAGGTATGAAAGTATAATGACCCAGCCCTTGGATTCGCATTTGCATGCGACGATGTTTCATCTTTTGATTTCCTATCTCACGCGTAACTTTCAACATCATAAAAGCATTCACATAGTTTTCAAACAACGAGTATTTTAGTTTTAAACTGGAAACTCTGCTGCCAGTATTATACTGTAAAACCAACAGTTAATTTTTTGCATTGTAGGTATTTATTAGGCCCGTCATTTAGGGGGCAGGGGGGTCAATTCCCCCCCCACACTTTGAGAAATCAATGTATTCATATATAAGTGGGCGTTGTTTTTGCTGTTTTCCGATGAAATTGCATTGTGTACTTACCCTTTGCCCCCCCCCCCCCGGAAAAACTTGAAATGACGGCCCTGATATTCATAAGCTTCGACTATGTTGAAGTTTTTCCAATATCTTTAAAAACCAATTCGGTTCAACGTCAAAAAAATTTTCCTCAGCAAAATTATTTCTGTTTTCAAGTCATACATTAACTATTCTTTTTTCTCAACTATCTAAAGAGTGCACGAGTTTCGGCTAAGTATACAAGCTTCTTTACTTGACATATCTTCCGCAAAGAGTATTCCTGTCATCACTCGGAATCCCGAAGATCGTTCTTTGCCCTCTCTTTTGTTTTTCTGAAGTGTTCTATTCAGAGTTTCTACAAAGGAACCCTTTCTTGGGCTGCAGTGTAAAGCTGTTTGATGCCACCCGGGTGGAGATGTTTATGTGTCCACAAATTTTAAGAAACACTCACCAAAGGTTATTATCGATTTCATCGACCTATATGAAGCGATGAATCTCAAAAGGTTCTTTTACAGCACGTTGATAAACTTTATTAGATCTTTGAATGACTTGATTTTTTTTGATGTAAGAACAATTCATAATTTGTAACATGTGATAAGATAGAAGTTTCCTCACAATTTATTGAACATTTACATTTTTTGAACATTTTGATGAGTTTTATATATTATGTAGAGGGACCCACCCTAAGTATTTTAGCAAAAATATATTCCTCAATGCGCCTTAGTTTTTGAGATATAACGATCCAAAGTTCAGCTCAGAAGTTGTTACAGAGGTACGGTTGAGCAGTGGGCACAACAGCGGCCGTAGCCCAGTGAGCAAGGTCCCCCACTCCGACCGCTGGAGGTCTGGGGATCGAGTCCCGTGAATTAACAATATTAAAAATTGAAAAAAAAAAAAAAATATTTTCTAAATGAATAAATAAATAAAATAAAAATGAATAATTAAACGATTTTCCATTAACTATCAAATTTGTTTCGATATTAAAGAAAAAAAAGCGCGCATTGGGGCATATCCTTTTGCTAAAATACTTAGGGTGGGTCCCTCTACATAATATATAAAACTCATCAAAATCGGTGAGTGACAACCTGTAAGGTCCCCTTGTCAGAGTTACATACCTACAAACAAACAAACAAAAAACAAACAAACCCACATGTGAAACTAATAAAAGCGTATTAAAAAGGAAGAAATTTAGCGTCCCTGGGCCCTAGTACAGCCCTGAATAAACTATGGCATTATTTTGGTACTTAAATAATTTAAGCGTTAGAAGAAATCAATTTAGTTACATTTTTGTTAATAAATTAAGCTAATTTTCTAAACTGTTACGTTTAAAAAAAGTTACTAAACAGGTGTATTTATCATATCGTGATAAGCTTATTAGTAAAATTGAGCTACATAATTAAGCTGCATTGAATTTGTGAATTGCTGGAAACATTAAATCTGTACTATGCACTTAGTGTCATTTAGGAACGGCTATATTTTGGACTGGAAACATTTTGGACCGGCGGCCTTTCGGACCGGCGTTATTTTGGACCGGCGACATTTTGGCCCGGCGACCTTTTGGACGGCGACATTTTGGCCCGGCGACATTTTGGCCCGGCGACATTTTGGACTGGCGACATTTTGGCCCGGCGACATTCTGGCCGGCGACATTTTTGACTGGCGACATTTTGGCCGGCGACATTTTTGACCGGCGACATTTTGGCCCGGCGACATTTTTGACCGGCGACATTTTGGCCTGGCGACATTTTTGACTGGCGACATTCTGGCCCGGCGACATTTTGGCCCGCGACATTTTGGGCAGACGATATTTTGGACCGGCGACATTTTGGCCCGCGACATTACCTCCATAAAATTTCATCCAAATCGGAGGTGGTCGAGTCGGAGTCGACATGTTTTTCAGCGACTCCGACTCCGACTCCTTTGGTCCAAAATCAGTCCGACTCCGACTCCGCAGCCCTGGTAAAATATAGGAACGAAGTCAAATTAAGCGAAAGCCTGCCGTTAACAAAAATTGATGTGATTGAGGAAGCGAAAAATATGTTTTGCTTACTGAAAGCCCGGGGCGGGGGGCGGGCGGGGGAGATTGAAAAACGTATCATATTTGAAGAAAAAAATTTTTAGCTGTGCTTGCAAATGTTCTTTCACCAACTTACTTTTTTGGTAAAATTATTTCTGAGTGTTTAAGTGTTAAGGGTCTATGTAGTTTGAAGAAGTATTGGCATTTTAAGTACGGAGAGCGCAGGCGCCTTCGGTGAGAAGGGAGCAACTTCGGCGCCCCCTTGAAGTTTTGGAAGCGCTCCCTCAAGGGCGCCGAAGCTTGAAGCATTATTGGCGTTTTAAGCGCAGAGATGGTATAGGTGCCTTTGGTCAAAGAGAAGGGGGCGCCAAAGCTTGTAGCAGTATTGGCATTTTTTTTTTGGCATAAAAACAATTCCTGATCACCATACAGAACTTACAAGCAGTTATCTCTAATCTATTGTTGTCTATAATCTGACAGTTTTAAGAATGAATATTTGTATTTCATTAAATAGTTAAGTTTTTTTTCCAAGTGTTTTGTTCTCAATTTAGATGAGCAACATTTAAGATTAAGAGCAAGCCCATTAAAAAATGATAAAAATAATAGCTGTTGAGATTTTTTTCATTGATAATGAAGCACTCTAATGACTTGAGCTTCCTAAATCAACTTCACGTGAATGCAGTTTACTCGTGTTAATGCCGAAGAACAGGACACAATAGACGGTAATCTATTGTTGCATAAACGGCATAACGAAAAGAAGCTTTTACGCTTCATTAATTGCATTTAAGTGAATCTTTATACTTAGACGTACTGCAATCACTGTGTTTGTAGCTACCTCATTCGTTTATTGAATTTATCCATAATTTGAATTTGTTATTGCAACTTTATTGTTTATATAATTATTATTGCTTTTTGAAAGGACCAACCTAATGCTCTCAAGCTTGTTAAAACAAGAGCAAAAGGACCGTGATATTCGTTTGCTATATTCGAGTTTGCTAAAATAACAGAAAGTTTTATATGTGCTTACAGTCAAAAAGAAATGAAGATTTTGGGGAGAAAAAAGTTTTTTTCTTCTTTTTTCAGCCTACTTTCCCGTTAAAAATAAAAGAAAGAGGAAAAAAGTATTAAAAGTAGCTTAATGCATCTAAAAAATATCGCCAAGTCCAAATAATATCGGCAAGTTAAAAACATAAAAAGGTAAAATGAACATGGAAAAATTAAAAATTTGAAAGTAGGGTATTGAGATGGGGAATTTGTATGTCGGTCGGTCTGTCTGTCCTCCCCCCCCCCCCCCCAATAACTTTTGAATGAACATTCCGATTTGGACAAACTTTTTTTTGTTGGAAAGATCTCGGCGAGTATAGCTCATTCCCATATTTGATTTTTCGGTTTGAACAATTTTTGGTTCAACTTTGAACCGTTGAAACAACCCGTCCCGCGATGCTAACTTTTGAGTGAACAGTCCGATTTGAACAAACTTTTTTTTGTTCGAAAGCTCTTATCAAGGATACTTCATTACCGTATTTACATTTCCGATTTGAACAATTTTTCGTTCAACATTGAACCACTTAAGCAAGCTGTCACCCCTAATAACTTTTGAGTGAACAGTCCGATTTAAATAAACTTTTTTTTTTTTTGTTCGAAGGATCTCAGCAAGGATACTTCATTACCGTATTTAAATTTTCAATTTGGACATTTTTTCGTTCAACATTGAACCGTTCAAGCAACCTTTCCTCACCAAATAACTTCTGAGTGAACCATCCGAATGGAATAAACTTTTTTTTGTTTGAAAGATCTCGGAGAGGCTCATTCCCATATTTTGCTTTTTGATTTGAACCATTTTTCGTTCAATATTGAACCGTTTAGAAAAAAATTTAACATTAGCGCCTACGGGGAATTTAAGTTGAATGTTGATCCCGAAATTAAAGTCGGATTTTCTTCAAACTAATTTTGTAAGAAAATGGTTTTGATAAATAATGTTTGTAAAGTACTTTTCTGAATAATCTTCTGTGAGGACTCTGATTCCGACTCCGACTCCGCAAGCATGGCGGAAATGCTGGCTCAGAAAAAAAATGACTGACTGTGCAGACGATTTTTTTGTTATTTATTCATTTGTTTTATTTTATTTATTATAATTTTTTTTGGCAGACGATTTTTTTTTGTAACAAAAATGTTTCATTTACGAGGGCATTTTATTCTTTATTTATATTTAACAACTGGCAACGGATTAAAAGTGAAATTCGAGACATTTTATCAACGGACGACTTTTTTTTTCTTTCTTTGATAAAATGTGTTTTGATGTACTTTGTACTTTTAATTATTTTTTTTTTTGAAAACGATTGAGGAATTTTTTTACGGAAGAACTGTAACAGTTACATTCTTTAAAAGGTGCGACAAAAATTTATTTATTCATTTATTTACTTTTTAAGCGTCTGATGTTTCATCTGATGAGAGGGGTATATTTTGTTTCTAGAAATCAGCTTTAAGTGCTAAAAAGGTATGTTTGACACAATTTTTAGTCTCAGATAATCAAGAGAATAATGATTAGATGCTAGAATGCTTATTTCAATGTACGGGAAAGTAGGCTCGTTTAGTTCTTGACAGAACTTCTTGTTTTTCAGTGCGGATGAAAAGGAGGCTTTTCGCTCGGGAAAAATGTGAAAATTTTGAAACTTGGTTTAAAAAAAAAATTAAGAATTTTATAATAATTATGTTTCAAAATTTTTGGTTTAAACATATTGTTACAAATTTTATAAATCGTGGTTATTTTTATGCTGTTTTATTCTTCATTTGTTAAAATTGCTGTTAATTCTAGTTCTTACTCAAAATTATCGTAGTAACTTTACCTGGACATTAATTTTTCTTCTAACCATTTTTGGTGAGAAATCGCTTGGTGTAGCCAAGCTCGGCGAGTTTTGACGACATTTTCTGTAAATATCTTTTTCCCTAGATATCGAAAATTTTAACAAATTATTCATTTATAGTGTTTATTGGCAACTTTTGAGGATGATTTCAATGTAGATGACTTTGAGGATCTTCCTACGCACTTAGTTAAAAAAAAGTTTGCATTATTACGAAATAACTTAAGCAAATTTTGTAGCTTTAAATTCTCCAAACTATAGTCTTGACTTCAAAAGAAATTACAAATAATTGATTTTTTATTTATTTTTTGCTTTCTAATCCAATTTTGATGGATTTTTTTTCTCTTGTAACTTCATAAGATATTTGTTACATTAAAAAAAAATTTTGGTCGTTGTGGATTTTTGTTTTTCAGAATCATAAAGATTTTGAATCAATCGTTTTGAAAGATGCATCAAAAAATTTGACATGATGTCGCGCCCTAAACTCGAATCTAATCTGATTTACCGAATTGGGTTTGAGAAATTTCGGCATACGCTTAAATATAAGTTATAATATGTATAAATAAAAAATGAATAAAATGGAGGGGGAAGGGTGCTCAAAACTAGTACACCCTTCGATGATTTTTTTTTTCCAGATTTACTTTTATTTTTCAGTTATGCTGTTAAATGAAAAACTGCTAGCATTTTCTTTCCCTCGATTTAATCAAAAAACATATGACATTTTAGAGACAGTTTAAAAAAAGCCTATAAATATTTATTAAAAATTTCGACAAGCTTCTTAAATAATTTTCTTTTTAATTTCAGCTGTTCTGGATTACTTACAACAAGTTAATTTTTTTGAATTCTTTTTGTACGTCCATTAAGAAAAAAAAAAAAAAAAGAAAGAAAGTTTTGGAATTCAAGTGGAAAAAATTATTTTGCTTCCTGTGTCAACCTCTGGGTGGCCTTCTTCCTCAAAGTTGAATTGAAAACCCCAAATAAGGAAAAATAAAGTCCAAAGGTAAGAAATAAGAACATCAGACATGGCTAGGCTGTTGATAAAACAACTAAAAATCCTCATGGTTTTGGAGAACAAAGTTGTAGATGTCAAGCTGACAAGTTTGAAGGTTCTTGCCCTGAGCTAGAGAACAAGTTAATGAATGTATAGAAAGTAAGGAATATCTACGGTTTTTAAACGATTTCTTGTGAAATTAAACTTCATTTTCACATAAGTTAATTAAAACATTGCTTGAGCTCTGTGATGAAATAATGAACTTGTTAAGGGCAGAGCGAAGAACCAGAAAGAGGTGCAATAAAAGGGGCACTTCAAAAAAAAAAGTGTTGTTTTTACAGTTTAATGCTGCCAGCAGAGGTTCCAGTTTAAAACTGTAGAATGCACAGTAATAAACTGTAAAATGCACGGTTATAAACTGTAAAATTAGCAATTTTACAGTTGATTAGTACACTTTTACAGTTTATCACTTCAATTTTGCACTTTATTACTACAAAATTATCTGTATTTTACTGTAAAAACAACAGTATAATCCTGGCCGCAGAGGTTCCAATTTAAAACTGTCAAATACGCAGTGATAAACAGCTTATTACTGTAAAATTACAAATTTTTATGCTTTATTACTTTAAAATTAGCTGTATTATACTGTAAAAACATCTATTTTTTACAGTGTAGTACATTTATAAAATTATTCAAACTGTTTTCACTTTGCAGTAGATAGAGATTAGAATCTCCTGACTTGTTGCTCAAATAATCATTGATTAATTATGAGATTGTCAGCATTTAAAGACCTTTTCCAGAATTTTACGAAGTTATAAATATACACCATAGTTATATTCATAAGGGACTTAATATTTAATTAGTGTGTGTATGTGTGTGTTTTTCTTTTCTTTCTATCTTTCTTTTTTAAGCGTTTTATGTATTTATTTACAATTATCATTACTTTTTTGTTATTTTCTTTGTTGATTAAATCGTGTTTCAATATAAATGTATATGGAACTAATATCATTTATATGGAAAAGTTAAACTTTAAAATTAAGTTGTATGTCTATTTAGAAATTTGTTTCTATTTTAAAGGAAATAAATTCTTTTGCCACACATTTGTAAATCGTAGTTTTCTTTGTTGCAAATGCCGGTAAGTCATATTTATTGGGATTATATTATTTGAATGAATATTGTTGATTAATTACTTTGAAAATAGTTTTTTTTCAAAGTCTTTTGTTTAACTTATATTAAATTTCAAGTGGTCAATAACGGACGATGAACTTTAGAATAAAAAGAATCTTCTTTAGATTGGCAACATTTAATGTACCTTTCCGAGTTGCATAATTCCAAAATTTTAAATATACATCATTTTTTTTAAAGTAGCATCTTTATATATTACATCTTTATAGTTTTGTATGTGCGTGTATTTCCTTTATTTCTGTTAAAAGAATTTATTTATTTATATTAATTTTTTCATTGCTTTAGCATTTAGTTTGTTACTTAAATCGTGTTACAATACAAATATTATATTATAATAACCTCTTTCATAATTATAAGTAATAATTTTTCATTCAGTTATTTCTATTTAGTAATACTTATTATTTTTTAAGGCATTGAATTCTTCTGTCACACATTTATAAATCACAGTGTTCGTAGTTTCAAATACTGATAAGCTATATTTATTGGTAATACATATGCATGGAGAGTATTGATTAGTAATTGTAATCGATAAAAATTGGGATTCATGATGCTTAGCATGAAATTGATTTAATATTTCAAAGTGCTCAGGTAAATTATTTGTACTAAGTTTTCTCCTTCATTTTCTTTTTCGGTCCTTTTTCGGTACTTCATTCTAGTTAATTTTTCCGAAAAAATATAAAGTTTTAGAACGTACCAACAAGGCTAGGTTTCTGTACATTTTCTGAAGTTTTGAAGCATAACCTACTTTTGAAACTACACTGCAAAAAATGAACTGTTGTTTTTACAGTATAATACTGCCAACCGAGATTCCAATTTAAAACTGTAAAATGCACAGTAATAAACTGCAAAACTAGCAATTTTACAGTTTCTTACTGTAAAATTAGCAATTTTACAGTTTATTGCCGTAAAATTTAGCTATATTATTCTACAAAAACAACAGTATAATACTGGCAGCAGAGGTTCTAGTTTAAAACTGAAAAATGCAAAGTAATAAACTAAAATTAGCAGTTTTCAGTTCATTACAGTAATATTAGAAATTTTACAGTTTATTACTATAAAATTAGCTACATTGTACTGCAAAAACAGCATTAATCTTTTACAGTGTATATAATGCGTAACTTTTTCATCCGAAACGTATAATTCTTACTCATAAGCTCCTAATGTCGGCGTTTTTTCATACTTTATGGCATTCATAGCGCTAAAAACTACACTTATTTCACCCTCAATCCATATAAGTTACATTAAGATTAACAATTCAACGAGAAAGTTAGGAAAAAACCTACTTAATGGAGCTAATATTTCGTATAGATAAGACACTCGAGAGGTGCCTAACTGGCGACATTATAACAGCAGAAGTGCACTTAAATTTTAAGGTGTTATCCATAATAGACCATTCTGCTTTCTTCAGCGACGAAAAGAAAAGAATCGCCCGAAGAAAGTAGACTCATAAAGTCTTCTGCAACAGGAAACAAGAGGGAAAATATTACCCATTTATATGTTACACTGAGACACATTTTCCACTTAATTCTTCAACTCTCCTCTTTTTATATCTGGTGTTTTGTTTTTTTTTGTAGAGGTCAGGACGGGTCACATGCATTGGTAGCTGTGTAATATCATTACTTTTTCGCTCTTCTTCCAGCATTTTTGGCTGTTTTTGGCTCCTCCGTTTTCGTCAAGTTATGTATTTACGAGGTCTTAGTAGGGGTCATATCTTCATGCGACGAAATCGGTTGGTTTCAGACAAGAAAAGAGGTCGTTGTGTTGGGAATAAGGAAAATGAAAGATAGGGATTGAATGGTAATATTTTACTATAGATGTTGCATACATTTTTTTTTCTTGCCTTTCAGTTTTGACACATGAAACATAAGCAATTTTCAGGCAATTTAGTGTGTAATTAACATTTTCATTTCACTTTCAGAACGAGTTTTAAAACGAACAATAAGATAGAAAAACGCACTGTTATGTTATTATGCACTGTTACTTTAATGTAGCAAGGGCGGATCTAGACATATTCCAAGGGAGGGGCGATTGATATTTTTTTCGTACTTGAACAATTTTTTCGCCATGGCATCCTTGTTAACACATGTTGATTACAAATGTTTTGCTCTTCCATTTCGAAAAATTTCCAGATCAGAGCCCCAAATCCCTGAGCCCCAAATCCCTACCCCTTAATATCATCAAGGATCAACTAAAATTGCCTTATTTGAACTTCAAAATCTAAAAACTGCTGGAGAAAAGTCCCTCAAGGGAGGGGCGATCGCCCCCACCGTCTCTCCCCTTTTCCGCCCCTGTAATGTAGGCACATCAAGGTCACAAAATTTTATGCGGTCTCCATGGAAACTGTTAAGGCAATTCATTTATTTTAGGTTTATCGTGTTAGGTTTCCATGGAAATGTGCAAAATTTGTGACCTTAATACGCCTACTTTAAAATAACAGACTATAACAACTCCAAATATTTTTTAACGTTATGAAAAATTTCAGTAATACTCTCCGCAAATATAACATTCCGCAGACGGGAAGGGTTAAGGGTCAGGACAGTTTTTACATGAACATAAAACACACACTAAGATTGACCTGAAACCAAGAACTCCAGCGCTTTTATTGCCCTCAACCTCCAACTTTCTCACTAAGTCCCAAAAAATCTTACATGTTTCTGACCAAAATAGCTAAGTGGGGCAATGTGAGGCAAAGTGAAATAACGGGCAAAGTGAAAAAAATATTTTCAAAGTTTACAACCACCTGTCTAGTAATATTTTATTTTAACTATAAGTTCCTAGGTATATAGTTGATTCGTGTCAAAAAATAAATAACTCTGAAGATAAACGAAAAAAGATTTTCAAGTCAATTTCAAAATTTGATATACTTATTGTAATATTCCTGATTTTCAAAAATATTTCTTGTTATTATAAAATGATAAAATTTTTGTAATCGCCATTTTTAGTATTAATTCATGTCTACTGATGCACCGTGCAGTACTTATTTAGTTTATATTAAGCATGTTTTGATTTTTAATGTTTAATTTAATTTGATAAGTGCACGCAGAGTAAAGTGGATGGGACAAAGTGAAATAGTTCATTTCGCTAACTTATATGTTCATTTGTTAAATCACGTACGTATTTCCCCATTTATCAATGCATTTACTTTCTTTATTTATTCATTCACTCAATTATTTTCTAATTCATTCTTTACTTAATTCACTCTTTTCTTTTTCTCACATATTAATTAATTAATTTATTTCTATTTATTTATTTATTCGTTTATTTTTTCAGTGACAATTTATTCATTTATTTATCTATTCATTTGATGAAAATTACTGCTGATCTAAAAATAGAAATTTTTTATCGCAAAAATATTGTATTTTTCACTTTGTCCCATGGTTTTTTGGGGTGAAAATTTGCCACCTTTTTTTGAAGGTTCAAAATAACTGCTAAAGATTTCCAATTTGTTCATTTTGAAACAGATGGGTTACCTTAACTATTTCACTTTGCCCCACATCTCTTACTTTACCAACACATTTGTCCCTAGATCAGTGTTTAATTCAGAATTAAAAAACTTACAGGAGCCATGTGTTCTCCCGAATTCATATTTATGCATAAGTAGTCTGAAACAGGGAAGAGTGCTTAGAAATCCATCGAATATAAATTTAGAAACAGAACTACCCAACAATTTATGCCCTGATCATAATATTAGACTAAATCTGCAAATATTTGCTCGTAAAATAGGGGAATAGACAAAAGTTCAGCTTTTTAATAAGATGATGAGACTGCTATGACTAACTTTAAATCTTAATCTTACAAGTAGGGAAGTAGATAACGAAGAAATTTAGCGCAAGAATGTTCATAAGTATCTGAAGTAAATATATTTATGAGCTAATTAAAATAATGAAAATTGTTTTTAAACCTTTTTCAATAAAATTTCACCAAATCTAGCTTGCCAATGAAATACTCCTGTCCCTCTGAACCATCGGGAACAATTTCAATCATTCATTTGACGGGCCCTCCCTTACCCGATTTAGGCCCTGGACCAGGTTCGTCATTTCGAATTTTTCCTGCAGGGGTAGGGGAGGGGGTGTATACTGCCGTACTAAGTGGTATTTGCAGTCGAGCTCAAATTGATATGTAACTCTTTAAAGTTTTGCGCCACCATGTATTTGATTCAGATGACACATTTTCAGAATTTTTTAAAAAATATTCTCAAATTACCGTATAATTTTGTATTTAGGTAAAATACGTCACAAAGAGCCACCTGGTGGCTCAATTTTCTTTAAAAATGCAGACACGATATTTGTGCTTAGCACGAAAGTATACACAATGTAAATTTTACCAAAAAATGGAAAAAACCACGCCCACTTTGATGTAAATATATTGCTTTCCCTAAATCCAGAGGGGGCGGGGGTGGAAATTGACCCCCCCCCCCCAAATTGACGGGCCTGACCTGGTCAAAACTTTTTCTAAAGAATTTTCTAATTAGATTAGTAAGCTTTGAACAAACCCTTCTTTCAATGTAATCACATTAAAAATAAACAAAAAAGGAACGAGTCACCAGATTACGCTGTTTATCAAATGCTTCAATTCTATAGAATTCCACCGAAGGAATTCACGCTTGTGAAATGTCAAGGAAAAAATTTCTGCAATACATTCAAGTTCAAAGTTCTGCTGAAACTCGATTCATCATTCTTAAATCACCGAAACTCATCAGTTGATTTCACGTTATTTCTTTCAATCAACTCTTTCTAATTACTTTTATTAGCTGCAGACAAACTTCCCGGTAAAGGGAAAATAAAACGGAAAGTGTTTTTCTCTTTAATGTTCTTTGAATCTTCCGACAGAATAAAAACTGGGGCCTATTCTCTTCGGCTCTCATTCGCTATCAAGTGTTCCAATCTTTCCGCTGTCTTGTTAATTGACCGTCCGCCGCACGTTCGACGGTTCTTAATGAACCTCGATAACCCCCCCTTTCCTATCATGTGTAGGGAGGACTTTAAAGGGTCTGAAACGAATCGAGTGGTGTTGCTTCCAATTAATTCCACACTGTCCGGATAATTCAATTTCCTCAGACGACGATTTGTTTTTGGAAAGGTTACTTGATGTGTCTGACTGAACGCGGCTGATATAATTTCCATTGCAGCGACTGCATCAAACATTCAGGGACGCCCAGATTTAAGGTCATGGGAGGTCACCGTGACCTCCTACACTGTAAAAAATGAATGTTGTTTTTACTGTTTAATAAAACTAATTTTATTGTAATAAACTATAAAAATTGCGAATTTTACAGTACTAACTGCAAAATTTCTACTTTTACAGTACTAAACTGTAAAGTTGCTAATTACACAATAAGAAACTGCAAAATTGCTAATTTTACAGTTTATTACCGTGCATTTTACAGTTTTAAACTGGAACTTCTACTGCCAATATTATAGTATTATACTGTTGTTTTAACAGTATAATACAGTTAAATTTTACGCAATAAACTGCAAAAGTTTTATTTTTACAGCAAGAAACTAAAATTGCTAGTTTTAGTTTATTACAGTGCATTTTACAGTTATAAATTTTAACCTCAACTGGCAGTATTATACTGTAAAAACAGCAGTTCATTTTTTTGTAGTGTAAAAATAATATTTCCTTATTCAGAAAATTTGACTCACGATTAAAGAATTTGTAGATAACATTGAAACATTGCGATAATTATTTTCTTAGTGAAAAAATAAATAAATAAATAAATTAATTGAATAAATCTTTTGGTCATGCCTTATATTGCTTGGGTATTGCTTTGGTATGCCTCAGTAGATGTTATGTTTGTATGATGTGTGTGCATGCTTGTATTTTATCATTCGGCAAAATTCATAATTTTATTCAGCAAATAAGAATTTTCTCCTTCTAAAAATTTTTCGTTCGAGCCCGCCTGCTGACATTATAAGTAACAAAATGTTGTACAACAATTTGAACATGAAATTGAAAAGAAGTGTTTCTAAGTTAAAAAGAGATATAGATAAACAATGAGTAGTTTTATGAGTTTGTATTAAAAAAATTATCAGCTAAATATTTCATAAATTCATATTATAATGTACAGCTCTTCATAAAACGTTTTGTAAATTTCCTAAGGTTTTGAGCGAAAGTTTTCTGCGAACAAAGTTGCAATATTTGTCGCAAATTGCGTTGGTACAATTTTCACGAAATTCATACTTTTTTTTTTTAATGAGGTCGGAACAAGAAGTATCCAGACATAATTTTTTATTTCGCAAATCTTTATTATAATAGAAAGTTTTTCATAAAATTTTTCTTCGGTAGTTTTTTTAAGGCTTAGTACAAAATTTATTTAAAAAATAAATCTTCAAGAACGGGTTTGTAGTTCACTACGGAGTTTGTCAAGAAATGCTTTTGGGGAATATAATTTTGCTAAAAAAGAAAGTCTGTTATAATTTAAGAGATGCGACAGTAAATTATAATAAATAATGAAATGACTTTATTTACAAGTCATCACAAAATTATAATTAATTTTAAAAATGCAGTCACAAACCATCAGGCATTGCCCGAATTCCGAACATTAAAAGCAGTAGGGGAAATTGGGCAAACTGAAATAGTTAAGATGACGCACCTGTTTTAAAATGAACAAATTGGAAATTTATTCCAAAAATCAGTGTACATATGGAAGAAATGATGTATTTTGTAATACAACTTGAGTTGAAATATTATTTTTCATTTTTGGCAGTTATTTTGCATCTTCAAAAAAAGGTGGAAATTTTTCACCTCAAAAAACCATGGGGCAAAGCGAAAAACACAATATTTTTGTAATGAAACATTTTTTATTTGATGAGTTACAGTAATTTTCAACAAATTAATGCGTAAATAAACGAATAAATAAATTATTTTTGAAAAATAAACGAATAAATAAATAAATAAATGAAGTGATTAATGTAATGAATTAAGGTATGAAAAAAAGAAATGAGTGAAAAAAATAGAATGAATAACAAAATAAATGAATGAATGAATAAATAAGTAAAAGAACGTGAATAAATCAATAAAAGAAGAAATGGTTTAGTAAAGGAATGCCTAAGCGAACGAGATGAGCTATTTCACTTTGTCCCATCGACTTTGCCCCACGTACACCTGACAAATTACATTGAACGTTAAAGATAAAAAAATGCCTAATATAAACTAAATAAGGACTGCACTGGACATCAGTAGATCTCAATTTACAGTTTAAATGATAATTACAAGAATTGATCATTTCATAATAGCAAGAAATATTTTTGAAAAATCACGAATATTACAATAAAGGTATGAAATTTTGAAAATGACTTGTATAATTTTTTTTGTCGATCTTCGGAACGATTTATTTTTTGACAGGAATCAACTATATGTCTACGAACTTAATTAAAATTTTGCTAGATAGGTGACGTTGCAAACTATGAAAATATTTTACCCATTTTGCCCCGCTATTTCCGTTTGCCCCACTACTGTCTAAAATTTTTTCGTGCGTCCTCCGCCTTATCTGCGCACGCGCCAAGTCTCTTTGGACTTTCTCGAAATGGGGAGGAAAAGCAAGGAGGAAGTAGTCCGTGAACTAAAGCTGAAGGCATCGGGTAATGCGCATTCAAAACCTAACTCCCCTTTTTCAGATGGAAGCGTCTGACCTTGCCAGGCGCCCAAAACGCAAACAGACAGTATTTCCGTTTGCCCCATATTCCCCTATAGTCCAGGCTAGTATCCATTGAAATGTCATGATACCTAAAACTTTTACATATACGACATTTTTTGGTGGTTTCAATATGAATTTGACCTGCAGATTTCGAATCCGTTGAGTGCCAGACGCTAAACCTTGAGCATTTTTGTCAAAATGGCGAAAGCCAATGTGGCTGTATAAAAGGTATGAAGCAAATTAATGGAAACCAACGTGCAATGAAACATATTTTACACGTAAAAATGATTGTACTCTTTAGTCAAAATACAATTTTATTGAAAATAAATATTTATGAAAAGTATACGAATAAAAAATGTTACCAAATGGTAAAATTCAAGATGTCAGCCTAAAAAGTTGTAAGGTTTGATTTTTAGGTATTAATCATTTTTTAAACCGTAATGGACATGAAAATAGAATGTTTTAACAAAGTTAAATGTTTAAAATGATATGCAGGGATCATAAAAAATGATTTAGCCTAACAATAACACTAAAAATATTTAGAAACATTCCAAATTTAAGTTTCGGGATTTCGCCGGTTTAAACCAATTTCCTTGAAGAAACAAGTTTCTTTTACGAAAGAGCTTCCTATATTGAAACAAGTTGCATGAACGCGGACTTCTCGCTGTTGTGAAAGGTATTTTTAGCTACCAGTTGGAATTTATATCCAATGTGCTTGTTTAGTGTGTCGCCTTCAGCTCGATTACGGATTGTCCAGATTGACTTCACCAAATAAGGGTATGTGCAATCTTTCGTTATTGTAGTTTTGCAAGAATGGCAAAACTAATAAGCAACTCAGCTATTTGCTTGCAATTTCTGCCTTAGTACTGGCTAATTTGTTAAACTGCTCCAGGAACAATCCTGGTAAGCCAGAAAAGTGCTATCTAAGAGTTTTTGGAAAGTTACCGTCATCCTTTTTTTGACTAGTGAGGTT
Organism: Uloborus plumipes; assembly: GCA_038373865.1. Taxonomy (NCBI): domain Eukaryota; kingdom Metazoa; phylum Arthropoda; class Arachnida; order Araneae; family Uloboridae; genus Uloborus; species Uloborus plumipes. The sequence goes on from JAXGGA010006372.1 coordinate 29,244, forward strand.
TAAATAAATAAATAAATAAAGTTACCGTTTTATTGCCGTAAATTGACTGAGTTTGTTTGGAAGCTTTCAAAATTCTTTAGCAAGGTTACTGACTTTAGCAGGAAACTTTCCTTATTTCTTCCAGGTATGTTATACTGGCAGAATTTAAGCTCATTATTACTCATTATTTTTCAGGAACGTTTCGGGCTGTTTTTACAGTGAAACTCTGAAGAGGGAAGTTGGCTTAAAACATTTCAGACAAACAAACAAAAAAAAATATATTCCGGTCATGATAGAATTGTATGAGAAACATCACTACAAAAAATTACTTTTTAGCCTACTTTCCCGTTAAAAATAAAAGAAAGACGAAAAAAGTATTAAAAGTAGCTTAATGCATCTAAAAATATCGCCAAGTCCAAAAAATATCGCCAAGTTAAAAAAAATATCGCCAAGTCCTAAAAATATCGCCAAGTTAAAAAAATAAAAAGGTAAAATGAATATCGAAAAATTAAAAATTTGAAAGTAGGGTATTGAGATGGGGAATTTGTGCGTCGGTCGGTCGGTCTGTCGGTCGGTCTGTCTGTCCCCCCCTAATAACTTTTGAATGAACATTCCGATTTGGACAAACTTTTTTTTGTTGGAAAGATCTCGGCGAGTACAGCTCATTCCCATATCTGATTTTTCGATTTGAACAATTTTTGGTTCAACTTTGAGCCGTTCAAACAACCTGTCCCGCGATGCTAACTTTTGAATGAACAGTCCGATTTGAACAAACTTTTTTTTGTTCGAAAGATCTTTTCAAGGATACTTCATTCCCGTATCTACATTTTCGATTTGAACATTGTTTCGTTCAACATTGAACCGTTCAAACAAGCTGTCACCCCTAATAACTTTTGAATGAACAGTCCGATTTAAACAAACTTTTTTCTGTTCGAAGCATCTCGGCAAGGATACTTTATTACCGTATTTAAATTTTCAATTTGAACATATTTGGTTCAACATTGAACCGTTCAGGCAACCTTTCCTCACCTAATAACTTTTGAATGAACATTCCGATTTGGACAAACTTTTATTTGTTGGAAAGATCTCGGCGAGTACAGCTCATTCCCATATCTGATTTTTCGATTTGAACAATTTTTGGTTCAACTTTGAATCGTTCAAACAACCTATCCCGCGATGCTAACTTTTGAGTGAACAATCCGATTTGAACAAACTTTTTTTCGTTCGAAATATCTCATCAAGAATACTTCATTCCCGTATCTATATTTCCGATTTGAACAATTTTTCGTTCAACATTGAACTTTTTAAGCAACCTTTCCCCACCTAATAACTTTTGAGTGAACCGTCCGAATGGAATAAACTTTTTTTTGTTTGAAAGATCTCGGAGAGACTTTCCCATACATTCCCATATTTCACTTTTTAATTCAAACCATTTTTCGTTCAATAGTGAACAGTTCAGAAAAAAAAATGTACATTAGCGTCTACGGAGAATTTAAGTTGAATGTTGATCCTGAACTCAAAGTCGGATTTCCTTCAAACTAACTTTGTAAGAAAATGGTTTTGATAAATAATGTTTGTAAAGTACTTTTCTAAGTAATTTTCTGTGAGGACTCTGATTCCGACTCCGCGAACATGGCGGAAATGTAGGCTCAGAAAAAAAATGACTGAACGTGCAGACGATTTTTTGTTTATGTATTCATTTGTTTTATTTTATTTATTGTTATTATTATTATTTATTATTATTTTTTTTTTTTGCAGACGATTTTTTTTTTGTAACAAAAATTTTTCATTCACGAGAACATTTCATTCTTTATTTATATTTAACAACTGGCAACGGATTAAAAGTGAAATTCCGGACATTTTATTAACGGACCATTTTTTTTTCTTTTTCTTTTTTTTTTCTTTCTTTGATAAAATGTGTTTTGATGATCTTTGTACTTTTATTTATTTATTTTTTTAATTATTATTATTATTATTATTTATTTTTTTTTTGAAAACGATGGAGGATTTTTTCTACGGAGGAACTGTAACAGTTACACTCTTTAAAAGGTGCGACAAAACTTTATTTATTCGTTAATTACTTTTTACGTGTCTATTTCATCTGATGAGAGGGGCATATTTTGCTTTTCGAAATCAGCTCTAAGTGCTAAAAAGGTATGTTTGACATAATTTTCAGTCTGAGATAATCAAGAGAATAATGATCAGATGCGAGAATGCCGATGTCGATGTACGGGAAAGTAGGCTCGTTTAGTTCTTGACAGAACTTCTTGTTCTCAATGAAAAAGCGAAAACATGCTTAGGGCTAACGAGATATATTCGATAGATATTTTCTGATAACTTTAGAAGCGTTTGCGAATCAACAAAACAATTTTTTTTACTAAACTGAAAAGGAGAAAAAAGTCTTGAGACGTATCTGGTAGATTAATTAAATATTTTGCGGTAAATTTAAAAATTGCCTGTGAAACAGCATAAAAAAATTTTATTACTACTTAACTAAAAGAATTTGCAAAGTGCTTTATTTTTACAGAAAGAGTTTTTTAAAATTATTTTACTACTTCAAATGACAGTACAATGACAGACAATGAATGTACTTACCATCTCTACAAAAATGTGTTTAGTATTTTTTTCCTTTCTTGATGTGATATAGTTGAACAACTTTAGCGCAAAGTATTGATAAAACTTTAAATGCAGAGGACTCGGGTAAAATTGGCAAGTCACAGTGGCATGTATATGAGAAATCGTGGCCTCAAAGATTCCACTAAACATTAAGAAGGTTAAAACTATGGTTAGGATCACCGCAAAGAAGACTAAAATCTGTGATTCACATCATACACCGGACACAATTATGGTATATGGTTTGAATTAGTCATCAAGGGAAAGTCTCCTTACAAAAATTATTTAGTCATAAACTGGCTCCTCATCCTACTGCTTTATTTAACAAACACATTGGATATAACTTCCAACTGGTAGCTAAAAATACCTTTCACAACAACGAGAAGTACGCGTTCATGCAACTTGTATCAATATAGGAAGCTCTTTCGTAAAAGAAACTTGTTTCTTCAAGGAAATTGGTTTAAACCGGCGAAATCCCGAAACTTAAATTTGGAATGTTTCAAAATATTTTTAGTGTTATTGTTAGGCTAAATCACATTTTTTATGATCCATGCATATCATTTTAAACATTTATCTTTATTAAAACATTCTATTTTCATGTCCATTACGGTTTAAAAAATGATTAATACCTGAAAATCAAACCTTACAACTTTTTAGGCTGACATCTTGAATTTTACCATTTGGTAAAATTTTTTATTCGCATACTTTTCATAAATATTTATTTTCAATAGAATTATATTTTGACTAAAGAGTACAATCGTTTTTACGTGTAAAATATGTTTCATTGTACGTACGTTTCCATTAATTTACTTCATACCTTTTATAGCAGCCATATTGGATTTCGCCATTTTGACAAAAATGCTCAAGGGTTAGCGTCTGGCACTCAACAGATTCGGAATCAGCAGGTCAAATTCATATAGAAACCACCAAAAATTGTCATATATATATAAATTTTAAGTATATGGTCTTCTAGCCTGGACTACTACATACTTTATCCGTGACAATTCTTAACGTTCTGCGTGCTTTCAAGACAATACAATGATGGCTATGAATCAATAAAATTTTATTGGTATTGATAGTCAATCATCTTGTGATTGGTGTTTAATCACCGGGTTTCTTCAAGGTCTGGGCTTTTTCTTCTGTATTAGCATAAGGGCAATTCCACGGTAACTTTCGTTACATTTTGACCAACGCTTAGGCATCTAGCACCTCAGTACAGACAAATATTGTCATACAAACCTTGAATAAAAGTTTTCTATGAAAATGACAGTCAAAAGCAAAATTAAAATGCAAAAATATTCGATGCATTAAAATTTTTCAAAATTTAGCAGTCAAAATTAAGGCAGTAACTTATGTTACACAAAAAGGGAATGACATAATATGAAAATTGGTTCTAAGGTAAATTTCTGCTCAATTACAGCTGTTTTCTTGTTTGAAGTATAATTTATCAGTTCCTCATAATGCTCAGGAATTGATTTTCATTAATTTAAAAATTTATTTAAAAAATTGGGAATTATGGGAATTTTTGACTGGGTAACTTACGTTACAGTAACTTACGTTACAAAATTTACTTACAACCAAATCTTTATTACAAAAATTAATGAATGTAAATTACAGCTTAGTTTAGATCAAATTATTGAAAATTAACAATTATAAATTGAATTTATAGAAATTTAATACCAAATTCAATGAACAATCGAAAATATTACATAACATAAAACTTTTAAATGCAAACTGGTCACTGTTATTAACAAGTTCAGGTAGGTTCAATTTTTCGAATCACGTTTTCTCATAATAAATTTCATCTGTCGTTTCTGGCCATATATAATAGGTTCCAACAGCAGCCATTACTTTTACTTTAAACTCGTTTTCTTCAATAATTGTCACAACTCAAGCATACAATGTATTTTCGTACTTCATCACTCACCATTCACCGGCTTTTATCTCTGTTTTTTCTTCTTATTCCTTGAAATACTTAACTAAACGAAACCCCACAGTTTGTCCATTTCTAGTTCTCAAATGTTGATTGTCAATGTGCGGATCTTCAGAAAATAGTTTTGATAAATTTTGCTTTTTCTGACACATTTTAGTACCATCAAGAGTGACTTTTATTTTCGAATCTGTAATATCCACATGACTTTTCACATACCCCTTTTACAGCGCATCTTTTTGCAGAGTTCAGTGGCATTTTAATGCAGAATAAAATATATTTCACCTGTAAGAGATGAAATATTTTTATATTTGTTTTTTCCAAAACATATTTCAAAACTTTAAAGCATAACAGAAGTCCATTTCTGAATAATTTTTAGTAAATTACCTCTTAAATATTCCGAATGCAGTGATATAGTTTAGAGATAATTACTATCTTAAAAGCCAAAAAGAAACATGTAATTTATAATAGAGGTGTATTGTAATCTTATTAACAAATAGAGATATTTTAAGAAATATGATTAATTTAAATTAAGTAAATACAGTACATTTAAAGGAATTCTTGAATAAATTACTTCTACTAACCACATAGGTTTATTTCACAATTTACTTTCTTTATAAACGCAGGCATTTAAGTCCTACTTAGGTAACTTACATTACCTGCATATTTCGGTAACTTACGTTACACATTTTGATTGTAGCACAAAAAATTAAATAAACAATATTTAAAAAAAAAACTTTAACTATTTGCTTAATACACACTTATAAGATAGAAAATATAGCATTGTTAACATTGCATTGCCCTTTCTTTATGCACATCATGAACTTTAATATGTTTTTGGTAACTTACGTTACATAGAACAGTGCATTTTTGAAGTTTATATAAATCACATAATTTAAGTGAAAACATTCGTTTAAGCAATTCACAACATTGAATTAAAGTGTAATAATCAATATTCTTCCTTTAAAACAGTTATCTAAAGCAAAAAATTGAAACTTACCAACGTTGAAAGATTGATCATTTGCCTTACCAAAAGTTAAATATTCCATTTCCAACTTCAAAGTGCTGCCAAACTAAAAATACTATATTCTTAACAAAAAATTAGTATAAATAATAAACTTCAAACATTTTTAAATGAAAAAATATGCAAAACAGACGCATTGCTGTAGTTTTATTTTTCCAACGCTTTTCCACACTTGCATGGAATTGCCCATAAGCTAACCCAATTTTATGCCTGAAATTTATTTTAAATAAAATTAAACACATAATACACTGTAAAAAACAGATGTTGTATTTACAGTATAATGCAGCTAACTTTATAGCAACAAACTAAAAGTCGCTAAATTTGGCAGTGATACACTGTAAAATTGCGGATTTTGCTGTACTAAACTGTAAAATTGCTACTTTACAGTAATAAACTGTAAAATGCTAATTTTACAGTTTATTTCTGTACATTTTACAGTTTCAAACTGGAACCTCTGCTGCCAGTATCATTCTGTTGTTTTGACAGTTTAAACAGCTAATTTTGAGGTAATAAACTAAAAATGTGGTAATAAACTAAAAATGCTGCATTGCAGTGATAAACTGTAAAATTGCTAGTTTTACAGTTTATTGCGATGTATTGTAGTTTTAAATTGCTGCCATCAACAGTATATTTTTTACAGTGAAGCATACAATTTAAATAAAGCAAAGATAATTGGAATTTGGAACATGCAATCAAGGCAATCAAAAAATATCTCATCATTTTTCACACACACGCACACACAAATGTTCTATACACGTTTCTGTGTATTGCAACATTCATCTGCTTTCTCCCTATCCACACCACTCTCATTTTTCCTCTTTTGGCTTTCTCCTCATCATCGAACTAAGAACTATGAGATTTAATTTGTTTGTTGTTTAAATTAAGCACTGTAAAAAATGTTGTTTTTACAGTATGATATAGCTTATTTTATGGTAATAAACTGTAAAAATTGCTAGTTTACAGTAAAAAACTGTAAAATTGCTAATTTTACAGTTTATTACCGTGCATTTTACAGTTTTTAACTAGAATCTCTACTGCCAGTATTATACTATAATTGCTAGTTTTACAGTTTATTGCTGTATATTTTAGTTTTAAATTGTAACCTCGGCTGTCAATATTATACTGTAAAAACAACTTCATTTTTTGCAGTGAGGGCTTCTTCTAAGATAGAACAAGATAAAATTTTAAAACAGCACCCGAAACAAGAAATTTGAATTTCTTCCTCCTACTGATGGACCATGGCGAAATTGAAAAAAAAAAAAAGAAAGACAGAAACAGCACACATAAACCATTGAAACCAGTCAAAAGTGTTTTTATGGATTTGTAGATAAACTTTTCATCAGTTACATCTTAGATACCGAATGTTGTTTTTGTATTAGGCGTGAATCTCATTAGCCACGCCTTTCTCCGGTGAAACATTTATGCTCTTGGAGCTGAAATGTTGACGATTTGTCAACGTTTTCATAGAACGTATTTCAGATCTACGCAATTACTGAAGACCAAACAGAGCCCTATAACGTTGAGTGAAACGCTAATTTAAGAAATTCACTGAAAAAATATTTTGGTTGAAATTTTTAGGGCATGATGTTTCCTTTTTAGTAATTTTTTTTTAATCCCAACAAAATGTTTCATTGTAATTCAATTCTGTACATATGCAATTTAAAGAATTCTTCGTTTTGAAATTAATTACAGATCGCAAGTTTGATTTTTGAAGCGAAAATGAATGTGTTTTCAAACATATTTTCGATTTTCTTTTTTCTTTTTTTTGTTTTGGAGCTCACATGCTTATTATTCGATTAAGTATAGCTTCGTAATGCATACATTCTCGAATTTTTGTTAATGTTAATTTACAAAAACTTTTATTATTATATTTAAATGCGTTTTAATTAGTAATTTATGACGAGAAAGAAATTTAACTCTCAGTCGTTTAAATTACTGGAATAGATAAAAATGCTCAAATTACTAACGCATACTGTGATTAGTTCGAGTTATTGAATGAAATACGACGGCACATGACCTAACCTATACTGTTGTAGTTGGGGGGGGGGGGAGCGGAGGACGCCGTTCTTTTATAAATTTAGTTTTTATTCTAAAGACAATGCAAGTTTCATGTGAAGTGGTTTCAACCCAATTTTTTCCTAAACATTTTGTTTTCAACTATAGCACTGCGAATGTGTGTTGGAAATAATTAAAATGTTTTCCCAAAGCTTACATAGAAAACTGAATAATTTAATGGAATATTATGGAAATATTTAAGTAAAAATACTAAACATTAATATATACTCAGTGGTATTTGTTTTTCGCATTAAAAAATTGAGAAATTCTTTCCAGATTTAAAATGTTTCAACTAATTAAGTATTAATTGGAAATATTATAAAGATTTTCCCAAACTTCAAAGAGAAACTAAAGTAATTGTGGAACTTTATTTAATTTAAAGGCATAATAAGAAAATATATCCAAAAATATTTACAGATAAATAAAATTGAATTTCGCTTTCACGAAAACAATTGGAGCAAAAATTTCGTTATAACGAAGACTATTTAGATCCCCAACTAATATTATTTCAGGTTCGTAGTGATCTCGATTTTACGAAATTCCGCAACAACAAAATTGTTTCTCTTGACCTTTAACCAACTATAAGTTGAGCTATGCACTATAATTATTATTGTTATTATCATTTTGAAATTTTTGTTTGAAATTCATAAATACTTGTTCTTATTTACAATTGCACCGTGAAATTTCCAATTCGATTTTATCTTTTGCTCTTAAATGCTCTACAGGTAAAAGTTTGGATGTATGTTGTACGTACATTCATCAACACCAGCACAAGAAATTAATCTTTTTCAGAAAGAACAAGAAGTGCTGTCAAGAACTAAACGAGCCTACTTTCCGGTACATCGACATCGGCATTCTAGCATCTGATCATTATTCTCTTGATTATCTGACACAACAATTATGTCAAACATACCTTTTTAGCACTTAAAGCTGATTTCTAAAAGCAAAATATACCCCTCTCATCAGGTGAAATAGACACATAAAAAGTAAATAAATGAATAAAAAAAGTTTTGTCGCACCTTTTAAAGAATGCAACTTACAGTTCTTCCGTAGAAAAATTCCTCGATTGTTTAAAAAAAAAAAAAAAAAAAAAAAATTAAAAGTACAAAGTACTTCAAAACACATTTTATCAAAGAAAGAAAAAAAAAAGGAAAAAAAAAACCCCTTCCGTTGATAAAATGTCTCGAATTTCACTTTTAATCCGTTGCCAGTTGTTAAATATAAATAAAGAATAACATGCCCTCGTGAATGAAACATTTTTGTTACAAAAAAAAAATCGTCTGCCAATAATAATAATAATAATAAATAAATTGAATAAAATAAATGAATAAATAAACAAAAAATCGTCTGCACAGTCAGTCATTTTTTTTTCTGAGTCTGCATTTCCGCCATGTTTGCGGAGTCGGAGTCGGAATCAGAGTCCTCACAGAAGATTATTCAGAAAAGTACTTTACAAACATTATTTATCAAAACCACTTTCTCTTACGAAGTTAGCTCGAAGGAAATCCGACTTTAAGTTCAGGATCAACATTCAACTTAAATTCCCCGTAGGCGCTAATGTTAAATATTTTTTCTGAAAGGTTCAATATTGAACGAAAAATGGTTCAAATCAAAAAGCGAAATATGGGAATGAGCCTCTCCGAGATCTTTCAAAAAAAAAAAGTTTATTCCATTCGGATGGTTCACTCAGAAGTTATTAGGTGGGGAAAGGTTGCTTGAACGGTTCAATGTTGAACGAAAAAATATTCAAATTGAAAATTTAAATACGGTAATGAAGTATCCTTGCTGCCATCCTTCGAACAAAAAAAAAAAAAAAAAAAAAAGAAAAGTTTATTTAAATTGGACTGTTCACTCAAAAGTTATGAGGGGTGACAGCTTGCTTGAGCGGTTCAATGTTGAACAAAAAACTGTTCAAATCGAAAAATCAAATATGGGAATGAGCTGTACTCGCCGAGATCTTTCCAACAAAAAAAAGTTTGTCCAAATCGGAATGTTCATTCAAAAATTATTAGGGGGGGGGGGGGGGCAGACAGACCGACCGACAGACCGACCGAAAGACACACAAATTCCCCATCTCAATACCCTACTTTCAAATTTTTAATTTTTCGATTTTCATTTTACCTTTTTATTTTTTTCACTTGGCGATATTTTTTAGATGCATTAAGCTACTTTTAATACTTTTTTCGTCTTTCTTTTATTTTTAACGGGAAAGTAGGCTAAAACGGTTTATAAAAACTCTCCTCTACACTCAAGATTCTTAAATTCTGAAACAGTTAATTAGTATGAACAATTTCTTGGTTTTTTCCCCCTTAGCTACATTTTGATTTTATCAATTGAAATTGATTAATAATAGATGTATTTCACTGAAAATTACTTTATTGCTGACTATCACTTTTTTGTGCATAATATAATGTTAAAATGTAATAACCAGGTTGTTCTTTCTAAGCAGTTCTAAGCAGTCTGAGCAGGTTATTCTTTCTTTCTTCTTTTTTTTGCCAAAAAAGGTAGATAAATTGCAAGCATACAAATAAAATATTAACTAGTATGTGAAATTGCGAAAGTATTAGAGAAATATCATTTATGTTGAGACATTTATCAGAGAATACTAATAATAATCCGTATGGAAGAAAACACGTTTAGCATAAAAATAAAAAAAGGCTATAAATGTGAAAATGGAAAATAGTTCACATTTGAAATTGTCCAATAAACTGCTGTAAAGATAAAAATTGTTTTAAAAAAATGTTTTTTTAAATTACTTTTTTAAAAATACTGCAATTGTTTTGGAAACTGAAGACATATTAAAAATCACAGACAAAGCAAAAAATGTTGTCTAAGTTCTAAACCAGGGCATTTGAACATTTATAACTCAGCTATTAAAATACCCCATTAGCAGAAATTCGAGGGTTTGTCGCAAAATGGTTGTTAAAAAGGGATCTTGAACTATAAACTCGCATGCCACCTGCAAACTGCATACACCCTGCTCCTCTTGTCTACTCCCAAATGCGTTTGTCCACGTGCAAGCACACATCCGCGGAAAAACTTGTTTCTTTCCCCATTCATAAATATGGTAGGCTCACGTGCAGCTAAACGCAGCTGCACAAATCGTTAAGGCTCATGCAAAACACACGTGCAAATGACATTAAATCGCGTTTCTTTTATTTACTTTTTGACTGTCATTGGGAGAAACCTTTTCCAAACTTTACAGTAAATTGTAAGACTCAAAATGTATTTGTCCAAAGTATAATATGATGTATCTGTTCTTTGGAACAACAAAACCCTAAGTCAAAAATGTGACGCAGTGAGAAGCATACACTGTAAAAAATGAATGTTGTTTTTACTGTATAATACAGATAATTTTGTGGTAATAAACTGTAGAAATTGCTAATTTTACAGTAATAAACTGCAAAAAAGTTAATTTACAGTTTATTACCGTGTATTTTACAGTTTTGAACAGGAACCTCTGCTGTCAGGATTTTACTGTTGTTTCTACAGTATAATGTAGCTAAATTTTACGGCAATAAACTGTAAACTTTCTAACTTTATAGTAAGAAACTGTTAAATTGCTAGTTTTGCATTTTATTACTGTGCATTTTACAGTTTTAGATTGGAACCTCAGATGCCAGTATTATACTGTAAAAATAAGAGCTCATTTTTTGCAGTGTAGGGATGTGAGTGACAAAATTAAAAATTTGTACGGGGTCATTCTGAGTTTACTTGCAGATTTCTAAATTTTCTTTTGTCAAAAAATCTTTTCGTTTTACTTTCTGTTAGACTTATTGTTTCATATCAGTTTATAAGGTTTCTGCTTCAAGAAAAATGTAACAGCTGAGCTTAAAGTTTAGTAGTTAAAACAGAAAACATGTTTGATTGTGCGAGAATTTGTAACCTCTGTTACTCAAGTAAATGTTAACGTTTCATATTTATGAAGGCAAAAGAAAACTTAACATTTATGAGTAAAAAAAAACAGCTGTCATTTTTATAATCATTTTTTCCTTTGACTGTTTTTTTTCCTCTAAGTAAAGTGTTTTCTTTTTTTTTTCTTTTTTTTTTATGAGCTAGTAAGTATAGTTAGTTAAAGATCAGTAAATTCATTTAGTCAAAAGACTTAATGTTATTATTTTTTATATTCTTAATTTTCGAGACATCAAATCTGCGAGTTATAAAGTTGGAATGACTCATGGTAACCATAACCAAGTAGGTATAAGTGGTAAGAGAAACTAACGTCTGGCTCTGGGGCTGCTGCTATTCAGGGTGATTTCAAAAAAAAATCGATGAAAACCCACCTACAGGGCCTGATTAACTCTTTGTTATACATTTGCGTGGATTCCTGGCAGTGGCGTACGCAGATAAATTGTTTCAGGGGGGCTGAGCCGAGAATCTTAGAGATGGGAGGGGTGAACCTCATAAAATGCAGCTATAGGAAGTAAATGTTTCGAATTTATGATATCAATGCTTCTTTAATATGATGAAAATACATCATTAATATATTTTTAATTGTTATAATTACTATGAAAAAATAAAAGCGTTTTGATGAAAACAGAAAATGATAAAAACAAAGTTTGAAATTTTTTCTTTTCTGACAGAGATATTTTTAGATCTTATGCTTGCTATATTTTGGAAAATTTGTGCTTTAATATGAATAATTTTCAGATTGATTTTACTATTGTGTCTAATACTGGGTTTCAATCACATATGTTTAAATATTATTAAAAGAGTTAGATGAACGAACAAGCATTAATCGATATTTCTGAAACATATAATTGTAATAAAAATGAACAAAATTCAATTGCTAAAATAATTATAAACGTGACATATAGAATAAAATAGACGAGTCAAAACTTAAAAAACAAATCATTTTTCTTATTTTCTTTTAATTTTGTTTTATACTTAATTATGTGATTAGAAAACTTTTCTGATGTTGCGACTTTAAAAAGAAAGGAAAGGGAAAAAGTATTAAAGCTTAAATGCAAAAATATCGTTTTGAAAATTTCGGAGGGGGCTGCAGCCCTGTCAGCCCACCCCCTGAGTACGCCACTGGTTCCTGGCAGGGCTGCTGAGAGGCAAGGCGGGCCTCTGGTTGGTCGGGTCACCGCCTCCCTCTCTCCCTATAAATCTTTTTAAAAAATTAAATTTGTCCGGTACCTAGACGGGCCTCCAAAGGGCTAGACCTCTAGGCTCTGACTAGCCTGACATGGCCTCTCGTCGGCCATGGTTTCAGAAACCAATAAAATTGACGAGAACCAAATTCGGGTACAATTTTCTCAACCAGCCCTTTATTAGAAACTACTAGTTTGAAAAAAATGTGAATTTTCTTGTGTAATTTTACCAGGACCTGAGCACAGAACCTGTTTAGGATTTGAACTCAAAACGGGTTTTTCTCAAAACTTTAAAACGTCCATTTACAACCCTTTTCAAGAAAAGCTAACACATGAATCATAATACTAGCACCTCTACAATTAATTCTCTTCAAGAGCTCAATGCTTTTATGGATGCTTTTTTTTTAAACAAATACCTCATGACATAAATGATACCACAACGGTGACTTGTTTCTCACGTGAAAACTTCTTGATTTAGTGAGTATCATAACACTTCCTCGCACGTGAGAAGGTAACGAGCTTCAGTCCAAGGCTAATTGACTGCTCAGTATTAGGATTTCAACACAGCACCGCAGGGGTGCCCAGCACGAGAGAAAAGTGGGCTTTCAATTACAGGCATTCCACCAATCAGCTGCTAATTATTTCTCTTCCCACAAAAATAATTAGAGCAGAAATGTTTTCATTTAAAAGTTTGTGAGAAGAATCGGTCATCAAATTTGCACTGAGAACTCATCATTCATTTAAAAAAATGTTTTTGCTCAGTTTAATCATACCTATCAAATAGCTGTTCCTAAAGAGATATGGCGCAACTGCTAAACCTGTAATTTTAGAGTGGACCACACAGATGAGAAAATTACCTTTCATTTGAAATTTTACTAACTGTGAAAATAAATTAAGTGTCTGAAAATAATGAGAGTTGCAAGTATAGCACATGATCTTTACTTTTGTATTAATAGACTTTGAGTAAATCATTATTAATTTTTAACAATAATTTTTAGCTCGCAATCAATTAAGTAATTGTTTCTTCAAACTACGCTCCAGACGCCAAGGGAGAATTCCTTATTCAAAGGAAACAAGAAGTTCTGTCAAGAACTAAACGAGCCTACTTTCCCGTACATCGACATCGGCATTCTAGCATCTGATCATTATTCTCTTGATCATCTGAGACTAAACATTATGTCAAACATACCTTTTTAGCACTTGAAGCTGATTTCTAAAAGCAAAATATACCCCTCTCATCAGATGAAATAGACACATAAAAAGTAAATAAATGAATAAATAAAGTTTTGTCGCACCTTTTAAAGAATTTAACTGTTACAGTTCTTCCGTAGAAAAATTCCTCAATTGTTTTCAAAAAAAAAAATTAAAAGTACAAAGTACATCAAAACACATTTTATTAGAGAAAGAAAAAAAAAAGAAAAAAAAAAAACTCGTCCGTTGATAAAATGTCTCGAATTTCACTTTTAATCCGTTGCCAGTTGTTAAATATAAATAAAGAATAAAATGCCCTCGTGAATGAAACATTTTTGTTACAAAAAAAATCGTCTGCCAAAAATAATAATAATAATAATAATAAATTCAATAAAACAAATGAATAAATAAACAAAAAATCGTCTGCACAGTCAGTCATTTTTTTTCGGACTGTTTACTCAAAAGTTATTAGGGGTGACAGCTTGCTTGAGCGGTTCAATGTTGAACGAAAAATTGTTCAAATCGGAAATGTAAATACGGGAATGAAGTATCCTTGAAAAGTTCTTTCCAACAAAAAAAAGTTTGTTCAAATCGGACTGTTCATTAAAAAGTTAGTATCGCGGGACCGGTTGTTTGAACGGCTCAAATTTGAACCAAAAATTGTTCAAATCAAAAAATCAAATATGGGAATGAGCTGTACTCGCCGAGATCTTTCCAACAAAAAAAAGTTTGTCCAAATCGGAATGTTCATTCAAAAGTTATTAGGGGGGGACAGACAGACGACCGACCGACCGACAGACCGACACACAAATTCCCCATCTCAATACCCTACTTTCAAATTTTTAATTTTTCGATATTCATTTTACCTCTTTATTTTTTTAACTTGGCGATATTTTTTTGGACTTGGCGATATTTTTTTTAACTTGGCGATATTTTTTGGACTTGGCGATATTTTTTAGATGCATTAAGCTACTTTTAATACTTTTTTCGTCTTTCTTTTATTTTTAACGGGAAAGTAGGCTAAAAACGGAATAAAAAGAAATGCGGTCATAATATTGATATAAAATACGGTACATTTACATAAATTTCACGGTTAATTTTCGAAACCTTCTGTATTTTTTGCCAACGTTTATTATTTATTATGGGAAGACCTGAGTTGCGCACCTCGGGGGGAGAAAAGGTCTTCCCCGGACCAAGACTGGTGAAGCAGAAAATTAGTCTCCCCCGTCCGAGCTCAAATCTGCGTGAATGATTTTGTAACCTCTTCCCTGTTTGGCGAAGATTTCTTGACCCAATAGCTTGGACAGTGAAAAAGCGGCCAATATATCGCGGATTTACTCAACAAAAATATAATATTTTGAAACTTATTTAATTTTGCAGCTTTACAATACAAATAAAGATGTATGTAGATATTTAAATATCTATGTGTATATTTTTTTTATCTGCATATACAATATGTATATATTATATTCATTTATTTATAAATTTCTCATAAATATAAATACTTCGGCGAGACGAAGGGAAAGATTATATAGGGAAGTACGAAGGTGTTACTTTTTTCGTATTTTTAAACCTGCAAAGAGATAACAGGCTTAAATCTAAAATTAAATCTATTTGTATACTTTTTGAATTGCAGGAAATACACAAAAATTTAATGATTTTTTTTTGTGAGGGAGGAACAATTTTTGATCAGATAGAATGTTCAGATTTCCTAAAGTATAAAGTGATAGTCTCTTTCTATAAATATCGTTAACCTAGAAATATTCAAAACATAATAATACCCCATACATCTGTTACAATAACTGTGCATCGTCTATCTTAAGAATTATTTTAAAAAATAGATTCTAATGGTTCGCGCAGACAAAATGAAATCTAATAACAGTAATCACGCTATAAGACAATTCTCTAAAGAAAAATGCATGTATTATATCTGGTATTGTCATTTCCATGCACAATGGCAATTATGTAACATAATTGAAGGGGCAAATGGATAAAGGAGATATGCGACATTTGAATCTCGCCGATTTACACAAATTCAATTAGTGTGTGTTCAATTGAGTTAACTCACAAACACAATTGAAGGGGCAAGTGAATGCAGGTGATATGTGATAATCTTTTAAATTTCTAGAAAAAGCTTTCAAAAAAAAATCCCTTATTACCTTTATCCATGGTAAAAATTAAGTTTTTCCAAAATTGTTACATATCACCTTTATCCACTTGCCCCTTCAATTTTATACTTGAATCTATCCCTATTTCTATAAGTAAGTTTTATAATTCATCATACATTACAAACATATATTACACATATGTAAAAGTTAGCTTCTATAAAAAGCAAAAACATAAATCGACATATGTTTATTCTCGAAATGTTTTTTTTTGAAGCTACAGCTAGGATTACATGCTAATGCATATGTGCATATATAGTTACATATTTTTGTGTCTACTGCATATACATGCATAAAAACGGAGCATTTTAAAATAAATGCATATTAGTGCGTTTTTCAAAAACAATATGTTGAATCATTTTGTTCAGCACAAAGAAAGTTTTAAGACCATTGATTAAATAAACACAGAGACTCTACAGAGACTACAATGAGAAAAGAAAAAATCATCAGAAATTACATTCATAGACAAAAGGCCGTGCATTGTTGAAGAAAATATTGAAATACAAATTGTGATTTTGTAGCAAAATCAATAAATGTGCATTTAATTTTCTACACGAATTATTGTTTCAATACGAAATTCTAGCATTATTAACAAATGCTAGATAGATAATTTTTTATTAGATATTATAACAAATTTTCCCTCTGTAGGTTAAAATTATTAGTAGTTTTTTTTTTTCAACTTTTAGTTAGTGCAAATTTTAAATATTTTTAGTGCATATTTGCAAGTATATTTTCCTGTTTTTAGTGTACATAATCCGGGCTTTTAACTATTACAATTACATTTTCATCCTGTAATTTATTTTTATTCAATTATTTATATTTTATTTTATTTATTTATTTATTTTTGTTATTTCATGACTCAGACTATTGTTGTTGATCAATTTTAGAGTTTAGTGAAAATAAAGGGGAAAGATTTACGTTATAAGCTGTTTTGTTAAAATTAGTGAAATATTTCGAACAAACTAGAACTGCACAGATTAATAGGCAGTAATCAGTAATCTGCCGATTTGCTGATTATTCGTAATCGGCAGGAAAAATGTTTTCTAAATAATTTTTAATCAATTTTAAAACCCTTAAGTATTCTTTGAAGAAGAAACACAGATGAATATTGTTTACAGGGCAATTCCACGGTTGACATTTTTAAAGCAAAAGACTGTATTTTGTAATATGAAACGCAAAATATTCATTGAACAAGGGATATTTTCCACCTGGATTTTTGTATTTTTTAAGCTGAATTTGATGGTGTAGTAGAATTTCTGAAATACGTTTTGAATGATTCTTAAAAATTTGTTAAAAGTATGGTGACTGATTGATATTGGAAAAAGTAGCAGGTTTGTCAGAGTCCATTATTTGAAGAAATTTTTAATTATGATCCAAAAATTATTTTTTTAATTGAACTATACCATTAAATTCAACTTAAAAAATACAATAATCCTAGGGGGGGGGGAATTCTTTTGTTCAATATGCTGCTTTAAAACTATCACAGTTCCGCGGAATTGTTCAACAGTAAATTAATGTAATTTTCTGTAACATAAGTATAACAAATAGCATGAAATTGTACTTTCTTCAATACCATAAAAGCTTGACATATTTCAGAGAATATGTAATTTGAATATTACTAAGTCTTTGATAAAAGTTAATTATTTAATCTCCTGAGTAATTATTTACAAAATCCTTTTTAAATAACTGAAAGTAGAATATAATTGTTGCGCATAAAAAATACAATGCAATACTGAAAACTTCAAAAATATTTATTAAAGGAAAGTTATATTTTAGGTATTGTGTATGACACGTATTTCAAAAAAGACAACACATCCAACTTGTTGTTTTCTAGTTATGACATTTTTTCTTGAACAAAATCTTGTTTTTGTTTAGTATTGTTATTTGTAGTTTGTTCATCATCGCTGCGAATGCTGTTTAGTATCAGTTTGAGCAAGTTTCAAGTTTTTTATTAATTCAAAAATGTTCGGGTGAGGTGCATAGACGGAAGCATTGAATCTTGAATGGAAACTTTCGTTATACGCTTCACTGAACGGAATTTATACTTGTTATATAAAAATAACATTGTACCTTTGCTACTATACATGAGAATCATCCATCAATCAAATGAGTGAAATGAAACGAAACAGAAGAGTTAGTCTTGAAAAAGACTAAAATGTACGAGCTATTGACCTCCAAATTTTCTGAGGTCAAAAAAGTCACCTATAATTTCACTTTTGATTTGTTACAGGTTGTTCTTATCTGTTAAAAGGTCTCACACAAAAATCTGCTTACAATATCGAGTAAGAATACTTCTTTTGTATGTATGAAGCCTTATCAATTCTACTTAGAGGGAGGTATGAACCTCATACAATAGTAGTATTCAGAGATTAAGCTGGAATGTTTCTAGAATTGTAAACGCAGGTGCAAATTTCCTAAAAGCCTTTACTAAACATTTCCTAGAAGGAACGGGTAGTTTTAGAACAAATTACTTTCTCCTACTTTTCTTTTAAAAAATGAGCATAGCAATTGGGGGAATTAGATGTACGACGTGGTTCGTACGTGGGTACACAATTGTTTCTATTTCTTTGGTTTAAAAATTAACTTGATTATGTATTGCTGTATAACTCAGAACTAAATTAGTAACTACATGTTCCTTCAATATTGTGAAGATCACGGATAAAAAGTGAATATGTGTTATAAACAAGCATACGTACTTCTACTTATACCGCACCCTGAAAACAGAAATGACGCAATAAAATATAGCTTAGTAAAAAATCAAGGTTTTGCGTAATATTATTTTTAACCGATTTATTCTTAAACTCTACAATTCTCTCAAAACATTGATCATGTTATAGAAATTGGTTGATTTTCTTCTAAACAGAAAGGTTTTAATTATGTGCCAAGTGCCACTGTTGAATATATGATTTAAACATCATCACACACCGTGCGAATTATGTGGCCAAAAAAAATATTAAATTTAGATTTTAAGTCAATAATTTATAAATTTTTTCAAATGCGTCTCGACATATTTTATTTGATCGCTATATAACTTGTTAATGGTCAAAGAAAATGCATAAGTCAAATTTTGTGAAAATTGTTTTTTTTTTACTACTGTACACCTTATTAATTGCAGTAAAATTAATATCGGTTCACTTTCCGCATAAAAAATGATGAAGAATTAAGCATCCAAATAAATCGGAATATCAAAATTTTATTAAAACTAATAGGCGATCCTAAAATTATGCGAACATACAGGTTTCGTCAAAATGAGGGAAATCGTTAGCAGGTCAGGATGAACTCTATATTTACTATAACTATTGGTTTGTGATTAGGGCGATTCTCTGCAAACTCATCATTTTTCACACGAAATCTGTCCGGGCACGGTTTTTTGAAATGTTCTTCCAATTATAATACTATTGCTCAGAAAATGAATCAATTACTTTGGTTTGAAAGAGGGCCAATAGAAGTTTGTGTTTCTCCGATAAATCATGACAGGAGGTTATACTAGTCCCCCGCCTAGTATAACTAGGCAGGGGACTGTGCCAGGTGACTGTGTTTTTGCTCTTTGTTGTGTAATATCTGCAAAACTATTGGAACATAATTAGTTACGAGACTACCTATAAATTTAGGCACAAATCGTGGACACAATAACTAATATGTTTTATAATTAAATTAATTGACATTAATAAAATCGCTTCCCAGAGGACTGTTTTCGCAACGATCCTGATGCATACTTTCATCACAAATGTGGCTCTCAAACTAAGCAAAGTAGCGTTTTAACGCCGTTCTCGGCGATTTCGGCAAATTCACACTGATTACTTTAAACTTCATACCAAAAAGAATTTGCAAAAGTTATAGATTTTTCGTATTACAGCTTTGAATTTGTTGCAGGGGACTGTTTGCAAAAACACGGGACAGAATTTACATGACAATTTTAAGTTTTAGAAATTCGTAATTATACCCTATTTCATAAGAAAAATATAGCTTCATTATTCTATTTTTAGATATTAATTACCAAATTTATGTGGTGTTAATAGGTTTTTTGAAATACTATCTTTAACAGAGTATCTTTGGTTAGACTATGGGATTGGGACAGCCAGGGGACTGTGTTTTTGGCGCTTAGATAATTTCTAGAAAAAAAAATTGTTATCACTCCAAATACAATTGGGCAACAAAGTATTAATGCTTTACTTGTATTAAGAGCGATAATTACTTTATTACACTTTATTATTTTTAAAATACTCAGTCCGGACAGCCAATCACCAGTTTACAGAGAATCGTCCATTACTTAACAGCGGAGCTACAAGAAAGTTTTTTAAAGTCACGGTATCGTATTTTTAAAATGACTAGAACCAGGGACAGATACAAAAATAGTTTTTGGTTCAAAACACAAAAGTTTTATTTTTTACAGTTGAAAAAAAAAAGTCCTCATGAGGCTCCATTAAAATGTTTTTAAAAAAATCCTTAAAGCCTAATGCTCAGAAACATTACATACTAACTCACTTCGAACGTGGTCGTAAATCGTTTCAAGATAATTAGCTACCTAACTTTATAGTCTTACCAAAATAGTACGATAATTCACATATATACGTTCACGATATTAAGTACCCTTGAATTCCAAATTAGTCAGCTTTATATATTATCATTTCACACTAACAGCTGACTTCACTGCAATATTACTCCTGTAGCAAAACAAATTAATTTTATTCAAATATGTTTTGTCTATGCTAAATAGTTTAACCTCCTACCTTTGTTGTGAAACTAGGTACCTTGTTTGTGTTTAACCTTTGTTGTGAAGACATAAATAAAAAATATTTAATGGTGCAGATAAACTAATTTTGCTTCTTTAGGAGAGCCCCCTTCCCCAACCCCCATAAAATCCGCTGATGTCCGGATCTGTGACAAAGCTTCAATTCCGTGATATTTGTACACTCCTAAACTTTTCCAAAAAGGTCAAATTGTACAAAAGAAATCAGGTGAACAGAAGAAATTTAATTAAAAAATTCAATTAATTGTCTTTTACTTTTTTTCAAACGCGTTAAAAATAAATTCAATTTACGTTTCATTTATCTTCGCCAACGAGACTTTTACTGATAAAGATGCAGGGGTGGCAACCCCTGCGAACTTGAGATAATTCTTGGTTCGGGGGGAAGTAAGGGCGCAAATCATGCCCAGCGATAACTTCTCTTGCTGGACAACCCCTTCTTAGGGTTGCCCGGTGCGCAACTCGAGTGTGCCCTTTATTATTTATGTTTGAAGAATAATTAACCATTTTAACCTTTAAATATTTTTTCTGACAGTTATTTAGTACTCAAGTAAGTTTTTATTTGTATACATTTTTTATTTATGTATTAGTTATTAATTATCATTTGTAAGAAAGAAAAGAATAACCCCATTCGGTCCACAAAACTTAAAAACGTTTAACGGTACCCGAGGTTTTTTTTGCATATTTTTATTATTTTATTATTATATATTTTCCCCCATAAAAGGGAAAAAAAAGAAATGCACTTTACAAGTTCGAAAATTAAATTAACATGTTTTAACGTTCCCCGAGTTGAAGGCTCTTTTTTCTCAGAAAAAAGAAAAAAAAAAGGAGGGAAACTCACTGGTCCACGATTTTTTCACGATTTTTTTTCCCGGTCCGCTGGTTACGAAAGGTTGAGAAGAGCTGCCATAAAGCATTAAAACTCATTTACTCAAAAATTAAGTTCTGTCATAATTCTTCTGAAAGCCCAATGCATGTTTCACAAAATTTTTAACAAATATAATATTGCATTGAACCTTTTTACTCTGTCTCTTATTGATTTCAAAATTAGATGTGGGTCATTTTCAAAATTTGCTTACATTTGCTGTCCGGAGGTTAAAAAGACGATTTTGAAGCATAAATTATATTTTAAATTCAGTGCGAGCAATTATTTTCTGCAGGAAATACCCCCAAAAAATTCTGTCACTCAAAAAATTATTGAAATTTATTTATTTCTTTTTATATAAGTCTTTAAAAATGAGAATTAAGGCAAAAACGCTTGTCCATTTCCAATTTTCGTTAGTTCAACTACTTTTTTTTTTACTTAATTGTATAAAAAAGTATATACAATAAATTATTTTTATATATTGACTATTAATATATCATATTCATAATGAATATTGATAATAGTAATTTTTTTCATTAAGAAATGTATGAATATATTTTGTCCGGCAGTTCTTGTCAAGTCCGTTACCCTAAGATTATTTTAGCTAAAAAAGGTCTTTATTGCAGTCAAAAGATGGTAACACGTATTCAGTTAACTTAACAAACTAGTGACGTAACTATTTCGTACCATTTTGTTTTCCTGAGTCGAGAGGTATTGCTGTGGCGTTTCGCACAAGATTTCTTCCAGGTGCGTATTTTTATTCTTTGTCAAGTCTGTTACCAAAGATTTTAGTATTCATTTTTACTTTTTCTCAACTTTTACCCCGAAATATTGTTTATTATACAACTCTAAGAAAATGCATATTGTTGTTCAATTTTTAAATTCGACAACCTAGCCATAATTTGACATTTTGGTTGAAATGTCAAGTCCGTTACTGGTCAAATCCGTTACCAAATGTCAAGTCCGTTACCATACAGCTTTTGATCAATATTTTAATGATCGCAAACATCGTTTTAAGCTTTAGGGACGCAAATAGTTTCAAATGAAGTTGGTTCTAGGTGCTATGATATAGTTTAAAAGTGAGATTTCACATTGATTTTGTATGGTAATGGACGACAATTTTCCTTGCAACTTAAAGTTTTACAACAGCATTTGAATACTTAATTATGCATCAAAGTGTACAACCAATTACTTTTTCACACACCTACAATATGTGAAAAAACATCTGTTAGTAATTCTAAAAGAAAATAGCAAGTTAAAAAAATTACTTAAAAATTCTGAAATGTAAGCATATGGTGAAAATGACCCATGTTTGTTCTTTGTAAATTTTAAATTTGTTCAGCTTCTTACTTTGATTTATTTTCTCTCAATCGTGCAAGTGTAACTGGATTATTCATTAGTGTGAAGTTCTTAGAAAAATAATAAATGAGTAATTGAATTATTAATTTAATATTTCGAGCACTAGGAAAAGATGTTTTGTACACAAACTTCAGACGCTCTTCGCATTTCAGAAGATTACACTGTAAAAAATAAACTTGTTTTTACAGTGCAATACTGGAAGCAAAGGTTTCAGCTTAAAACTGTAAAATTCACAGTTATAAACTGTAAAACTAGCTATTTTACAGTTTATTATTGTAAAATTAGCAATTTTATAGTTTATTACCATAAAATGAGCTGTATTATAATGTAAAAACAGCAGTATAATACTGGCAGCAGAGGTTCCAGTTTAAAACTGTAAAATGCACAGTAATAAGCTGTAAAACTAGCAACTTTACAGTTTATTACTGTAAAATGACTATAAAGTTAGCTGTATTACACTGGAAAATCAACATATATTTTTTGCATTGTACGTACTTAAAGGAAAGGTTTACTCGGCGCGATCTCAAAAATTTAATCGGATTTTCGGAATTTGAAATTAATTACGAAAAGTGGGAAAAAACAAACGCAAATCCTTCTTTTCTGAAATAAAGTATCGTTTTCTAAGCAATATATATATTCAAAGAAAATTTTCCATGCAACTTTTTCCCTTATTATCGTGAATTTCCATTACGTCCAGCTGTCAATTTTTCCGCTGTTAACTAAATGTTTCTTCAAGCTTCGTTAATTAGATACCTTGAAAATATAAGTTTTCACTTAGTATGACTAACGCTTCTTCATATTACTTTTTACTCTTTATTTGCTTTTAGAAATTACTAGAAAAATATTTTAAAGCCTCCCAAAGCATGTTTCAGCTATATTTTCATTTGTTGAGCTGTTCATTTTGGTTTCTTTTCTTTTTTCCTTCCTTCCTCTTTTTCATACTTGATTACTCGAGAAATTACAACATTAACGTCTAATTATATGCATAATGTTGAACCGTGCTCTCATTTCCTTAAAAAAGATGTGCTATGAATAATTTATTTAAGTTTTTTTGTCGTTTAATTTTATAATTTACTTGCAATATTCTACAAGCGAAAGCTCAAAATAAATCTTAAATGCACTGTCTACACAGACTTTATCAGCTTCAATTAAGATTATCTATCTATGGATTTGAAATGCAAATTAAGTGAAAATGTTATGTCAATTGACATAGGTTTAATTTAACTGTTAAATTTAATGCAAAGCAGTTTCGATGACGAATAGAGCCGTCTCTGGATAATTAAGTTGTCTACGATTTTGATCAATATCTAAATGAACACGATTTTTAAGCACGACTTAACTTTCAGTGGGATGATTTTACAGTTTATTTTGGTCTGGACTTTCGAAAACTCTATAAACAGGTAACCAACGAAAAGTGTACTAATGAAACGCATTTAAATCGTTAACAGTCGAAAGAGCATATTCAGGCATATTTTTGACGCAAAAATTAGTTGGTCCTCCCGTTATTGAGATAATCTTAAAGGTCTACCAAAATTTTAAGAAAACACAGAAATTTGCGACCTAGCAAGAAATTGCTCAATAAATTACATCGTTTGCATCCTATACACAGATCGGAAAAAGATGTCTTCCATTTCTTTAACTCATTAAATTTGGGCGATTTTTCTCAAAATTTTGGCCGAACTTAAGATTTCATTCCGATAACGGAGACACGAGAGCGAATAGATTTATGCGTCTAAAAACGTATTTTTCAGTACTTTTCAGATTGGAACTTATTTATGTTTTTTATTATTACACTATCTTGTGTTCCTCGGTCATCTATATCTGTAAAAAATGAATGTATATATATATATATATATATATAATATATATATATTTTGTTTGTTTGTTTGTTCCTTATACAAATCAACAGTTTTCGTCGGATTTTCAACCTTGATGCACTACAATTCACATGGCGGGGTTTTGAAATTTTTTGTCTCAAAATGACCATTTTCTTTCAATTTTGAATAGAAAGAGTAATAGAGACAAGCCTTTAAGCATACAAATTGATTAAATTTAACACATTTAAATATGAGTATTTTCCGGCAAAGATTACGATTAACAATGAATTATCAATTTAAGGCTCACCTATTTCATTTTAGTATGAAATATGTTGAAAACAATTATAATTAGGTATCTTGCATTAATAAGCACCTGGGCAATTCCACGGTAACTTACGTTACATTTCGACCAACTCTTATGCATTTAGTACCTCAGTACAGAGAAATTTTGTTGTACAAATCTTGTATGAAAGCATTTTTTGAAAATGACAGTTGAAAGCAAAATTAAAATGCAAAAATATTCGATGCATTTAAATTTTACAAAATCTAGCAGTCAAAAATAAGGCAGTAACTTGCGTTACACAAAAAGGGAATGACATAATATGAAAATTGGTTCTGAGGCAAATTTCTGCTCTATTACAGCTGTTTTATTGTTTGAAGCATAATTTATCAGTTCCTTATAATGCTTAGGAATATATTTTCATTAATTTTAAAATTTATTTCAAAAATTGAAAATTATGGGAATTTTTAAGTGAGTAACTTATGTTACAATAACTTACGTTACAAAATTTACTTACAAGCATATCTTTATTACAAAAATTAATGAATGAAAATTACAGCTTTGTTTAGATCGAAACATTGAAAATTAACAATTATGAATTAAATTT
Source organism: Uloborus plumipes (assembly GCA_038373865.1). Lineage (NCBI taxonomy): Eukaryota > Metazoa > Arthropoda > Arachnida > Araneae > Uloboridae > Uloborus > Uloborus plumipes. The sequence goes on from JAXGGA010006372.1 coordinate 54,972, forward strand.
ACAGAAATTTAATATCAAACTCAATGAAAAATCAAAAATATTACATAACATAAGACTTAAATCTATACTGGCTGCTGCTATTAACAAGTCGTTTTCTTCAATAATCGTCACAACTCAAGGATACAATGTATTTTCGTACTTTACCACACACCATTCACCAGCTTTTAGCTCTGTTTTTTCTTCTTGTTCCTTAAAATACTTAACTAAACCAAACCCCGTAGTTTGTTAATTTCTAGTTCTTAAATGGTCATTGTCAATGTGCGGATCTTCAGAAAGTATTTTTGATAAATTTTGCTTTTTCTAACATATTTCAATACCATGAAGCGGGACTTATATTTAAAAATCTGTAATATCCACATGACTTTTCTCATACCCCTTCTACAGCGCATCTTTTCCGCAGAGTTTAGTGGCATTTTAATGCAGAATAAAATGTATTTCACCTGTAAGAGATAAAATATTTTTGTATTTGTTACTTCTAACACATATTTGATAACTTTAAATCATAACAGAAGTCATTTTTGAATAATTTATAGTACATTACTCCCAAATATTCTGAATGCAGTGATATTGTTTAGAGAGAATTAATATCTGGAAAGCCAAAAAGAAACATATAATTTATAATCGAGGTGTATTGTAATCTTATTAACAAATAGAGACATTTTAAGAAATATGATTCATTTAAATTAAGTTAATACAGTACAAATTCAAAAGAATTCTTGCGTAAATTACTTCTACTACGACAATTTTTATTGCTTCATTTGCACAACATCGCATCTACTGCCGTCGTTCTGACAACTTTCAAAGAGATCAAGACACTTCATTTTTACAACTACTACAAAAGTGATACCTATATTAAAATCAAATACCCAGGCTACCACTAGACTAAATACTAAGTTATCGCAAAACTACCATAGTATTTTGAAACAATAAAAGTTACAATTAAGTTTACCGAGCTAACCTGGCTTGAATGTCGCATTTAAAATTGATTTGAACAACAATGTACGATTTTAACGTTGAGCAAAAATTTAACTTTTTCAACTTCAATCGTTATAAGTCGCTTAAACGTGGATTTTCGAGATTCTCGTTACGCGAGCGCTAGCGGAGAAACGTCTAAAGAACGCATTTTTTTAATCTTTCGAAGAAATCCAAATGGAGACGATACGATAATTATTTCGCTAGATAGATGTACATTTTGTGCCAAAAATTGAAGTTCGAATAAAAACGAACGACACTTTTTAGAGGTGTCTAATTATCGTCATACCCGGATAAGCATTCAAAATATAAATTTTCTTGCAATTCGTAAAGAAATAGCGAGTTTCGACCGTATAGATTCGCTTAGAGAAATAATATTGGAATTTAAATTAAGTAAATACGTACAAATTCAAAAGATTCTTGCATAAATTATCCTACTTACCACATAGTTTATTTCACAATTTACTTTCTTTATAAAATACAAGTATTTAAGTTCTACTTGCGTAACTTACATTACCTGCATATGTGGTAATTAAGTTACACGTTTTGATTGTAGCACAAAAAATTAAATAGACAATATTTTTAAAAAAACTTTAACTATTTGCTTAACACACACTTATAAGATAGAAAATATAGCATTGTTAACATTGCATTGCCCTTTGTTTATGCACATCATGAACTTTAACATGTTTTTGGTAACTTATGTTACATAGAACAGTGCATTTTTGAAGTTAACATAAATCACTTAATTTACGTGAAAACACTCGTTTTAGCAATTTACAATATTGAATTAAAGTGTAATAATCAATATTCTTCCTTTAAAACAGTTATCTAAAGAAAAAAATTGAAACTTACCAACGTTGAAAGATTGACCATTTGCTTTGCCAAAAGTTAAATATTCCATTTCCAACTTCAAAGTGCTGCCAAAACTAAAAATACTACATTCTTGACAAAAAATTAGTATAAATAATAAACTTCTAACATTTTTAAACCGAAACATATGTAAAACAGACGCATTGCTGTAATTTGATTTTTCCAACGCTTTTCCACACTGCATGGAATTGCCAACCTGGGCAAGGCCGCGTAATAGGCTAGTAATTAATATAATTTAACTGTAAATGTATGGGAATAGTTTATGAGTGTGAGGAAACAATGCAAAAAAATCTTCCGTTATTCAGTTACATATGACAAACCGACAGGTATATTTTTTTTGTCAAAGTAATTTATTAATTTCTAAAAATAACAGAAAATATGAAGTCATTTCTTCTCAATACCTCCTCCAAAAATCTGCAATTTCACTGTATTAGCAGTAGCTTTGTTTTGATAATTTCCAAAGCACAAATATAGTCTGATGAAATTTATGATTTGATTATTTTTTTAGCCAATTTATCAACTTCTTTTTATTAATTAAAGAATTTTTGTAATGTTCATTCCATTCAGACGTGAAAATACTTCCCTGCATATTTTGGAAAAGTGTTATTCGATTTGCAGGAGTGAATTGCATGAAAACAGTGAAGAGCATGATTAGTAATCAATTCCAAGAAATTAAAAAAAAAATAAATAAATGAATAAAACATCTAAGAATGAAATTGAAGATGGTTGGGAAAGAAATGATGCACTGCACATGATACTTGGGTCTAATAAATGCTTTTTATGAATTGGTAAGCGAGACAAGTCATGCACTTCGGAAATGCAGTTTTTTTCTTTTAAATAATTTCCTATTCCTTTTGGAGTCAGCTAATTTGTGTACCGGAAAAAAAAAAAAAATCTTTGAAAGCAAAGTTATAGCTATTATGATGTAAACAGATAGGTATTAACTAAATGGCAATGAACAGCAATTACGTTGCTTCTGTAGACAACCTGTAATTTATCTATTATTCTTCTGTTCACTGAAAAAGAAAAGAAAACTTTTTTTGTCCAAGCAATCTTACAGAATACATATTTTCATCACAGTAAAAAAAGAGAGAAAGACGTTTCAAATCTCCCATTAAACCTGCGGAATTATGCAAAACTTGTTTTAGCGAACATCATTCCCCATGTCATTGACTTGGTCAGCAGGTTCTCTTTTCTTCTTTATTTTTTCGATAAAGCTTGAGCTTTGAAACGCGAAGAAGACTTATGAATTTTTTTATTTTCCCTGTAAGCTTCTTTCTCTCAATGACTGCTAAGAAACGTTCAAGAAAAATGTTTCTAAATGAAAAGACAACTGTTCCACCCCCCCCCCACCGAAAAAAACCTCCGTCATGTTGGGAAAAAATTAATGTTGATTTATTAATGACATGTTTATTTCAAATTCCTTCAAAATGATTTGACTTTCCGACGTCTAATCCATGGAGTTATGTCTACTATTTTTTTTTCCAAACATTCTTACCCTTTGATTTTGTTTTGTTATTACCTACTCTTTGATCACCGATGTGACGAAATGAGAACATCATGTTTGCAGTTGGAAATAAATGCAGCTATTAGATTGCGAGGATGCAAGATCACTAAATTCAAATTTGACTCACATCAAAATGAACGAAACACGCGAATCAAAAGCCCTCGCATTTCCATGCCAGCTTTATTCAGAACGAATCGCTTAAACGGACCACTTGCATATTTTAAACGGAAAACCTTAGCAAACCGTATGAACCATGAAATCAATAGACGCTGCGCAATTTTTTTAATACACAGTGGGACCAAAAGCCAAATTACAGTCGACGCTCGTTATAACGACCACTCGTCATAAAGACCATCCTAATATAAAGACCGATGGGAAAAACCCCAACTTTATCCCAATACATTATATGTTCTACCCCTTACAATGACCACTCGTTATAAAGACCTATTTCTGTGGAACGGAGATGGTCGACTTTATTTAGGGTTTTCAATCCTGAAGTTTTCTATATTGCATGGTATTTTGCGGCAGTTGCGGGCGTACTGTCTGATTTTCTTTGGTAAAACCTTCTGCGTACTTACGCATCATGCGTCAGGTCTTTTCTGATATTGTCAAAATAGGGGTGATAGGTAAGATAACAATAAAAGGAAGAATAACAAGAAGCATTTTGAGCCGTATCAAGCAACGTAGAACGATGCTAATTTCAAATACAGTGTTTAGTTAAATGTGTCAAAAGGATAACAAATGCAAGTTTTAAATTGAAAACTTCGGAAAGTTCCCACTCACAACCCCTCACCCCTTTTTTTAAGTAGAATGGTTCCCGAGTGCTAGGCACGGCTTTCACGGACGAACAGTACATATGCAAAATTTAAAAAACGGATAATTTCGTTTCAAAGCAACTATTGGTTTTTATTTTCCTATCAATTTTAGAAATTTTTTGAGATGCGTACGAAACTTTCAAAAACTTGATTTTGGACTGATCAATTTCGGAAAAATATTAAGGAAAGCTTATATTTAATTTCACAAAAAGGTTGTAGAAAAGAGTTTATTCTTTGCTTTTTAAGTATTTGCAGCAAAGTTTGGAAATTTCAAAACACATCCGAGAATATGGCCCAATTAATAACCATCTGTCAATTTGAGTTTGTGCGGGGAGCCAAACATTGAAGTCGATTTGACTTTTCAATCTATGTTTCGCGTCGTTTAATGATAACCTTTGCTCTGAAATCTGTCAAACGTTATCGCTCCAACGCAAAACTGGCAACCACGGTTTACTAACATCCCACCTGTGATATGAAATATCGCTTGGAACAAATTCTTGTATTCTTTCTTCTTCTCTTTTTTTTTTCTTCACGGACTCAGTGACAGATTTTTCCTGTACGACAAATCGCAAATTTCCCACACAAAAAAATTGCCAAACCGGTTCTATAGTTTTCTTATTTCAGGTTTTTTTTTTTCTTATTGTCACTTTTCCATATAAAAATGGATCAAACTAAATTTAGTGAGCGTAATTTAATGGGATCAGCTCAATTAATGAAACGCAGATTCTAAATATTTTCAGCACAATATTTAAAGCATTATTCTTTGTTTTTTTTTTCTTTTTTTTCTAAATGCGCCACCCTTTGTATATATTTAATAGAGTTAAATTTTACAAATTAAGGGATGATGTAGGTGAAAATGTATACAACAACACACATGGGTAAACATTCAATTTTGATACATACAGGAGAAAAAAATAATTTTTGCTCAAAAAGGATAAAGAATACATAAAAAGTAAAGACTTTTTACGCAAAGGTAATGAAAAAATAAAACAAAAGAATAACTACAAAAGTAAATAAATTAAAAATTAATACAAATAAAAAAATAAATAAATAAAATAAATAAAAATAAATAAATTAATAAAATTAAAAATTAAATAAAAGTAAGAAAAACATAAAAATACAAAAAAAAAAATTAAAAAAATAAAAATTAAAAAAAAAGTAAAAACAGTGAATATATATTTTTAAAATAAAAAAAAATAATAAAAAATTAAAAATATTGAATAAAATTTTAAAAAGAAATAAAAGGAAAGAAATATTTTTTTAAACAAATAAATGAATAAAAGAGATTAAAATGGTTATTTAGAGCATTATTCTGCTATGTCAAGGAGCAAAAATGATATTTTAAGATATTTGAAATATAATTACAGCTAAAGATCACAGGGTCTGTGTGATACTACAACAATTATTTTGAAAATTAAGAATAAAAAAAAAAGAGAGAGAAAGAGAAAAGGTTTTACTCAGTTCCCATGATTAAATGTCTTTACATTTTAATCAATTTTGATCATGCTAATGTGATTACGTTTTAAAATTTTGATTGCATAGGTTTAATCAACTTATTTTGATAAATACTGCTAAAAAGTACGGTAAGAGCAGGACCGTCATTTAGGGGGGAGCAGGGGGGGGGTAAATTGCCCCCCCCCCCTGGCTTTGAGAAATCAATGTATTTACATATAAGTGGGCGTGGTTTTTTATGTTTTCCGATGAAAGTGTATTGTGTTTGGACTCTCTGCCCCCCCCCCCCTGGAAAAACTTGAAATGACGTCCCTGATATCACTTTAGATCATGCATGGAGTCTGTTCAATTCTTGTCATTGTAATTTTCAGTTTCGCAAAACATTTTAAATTTTAAAAATCATGTGTGTAAAGAAGAAAAGCCGAGTGAATATCGGGAGAACTTTCATTAAAATTACATAATAATATGTTATACAACGTATCAGTTCAGTTACAAGAAACACGTGAAGATTTCAGTTTCTTAAATGCTAACATCAGCCGTTCTCATTGACTAGGAAATTTCGAACAAATTAATGATCAGGTTGAAAATCAAACAACAACAAATCAAAAATTTAGTGTAAAAGTTTAAGCTGTTGTTGGAAAAAGTACATTTTATTTGTAGCGAACTACAACTGCAACTATTTTTGTTAAAAACGTAGTTAACTACAACTACAAGCTACTTTTGAAATGTAGTCGCTACTTCGCTACTTTTTTAAAAGTAAATAAATAAAAAGCATACACCTTTCAAGGATTGAACAAAATTTTTCGAAAAGTGATGCGGATTAATGAATTAGTTCATTTGAATATGGAATAGTTCTAAGAATTGCGTTTTTTCCTTTTGCGCCAATTGGTTCTTCTAAGCCATTTTTACGGTTTTTTGCGAGAAGGGGGGGGGGGGGGGCAAGTGAGGGCTCAAACCTCAAAAATTAGAAAAGTACCTTGCTTTTTGTACCATTTTTTCGCAAAAAATATAAAAACATTTCTTTTCTGCCATTTATGAATAGTTATTTAAAATATTCAAATTTTTATAACTCTAATCTGCACTGAAATTGCTTTCCGTGTAAAAAAACTGTTACATGGAAAGCAATTTCAGTGAAGTTAATATTCCGTTACTGTTGAACCATTCGGAAAATATCTGTCAAAATGACATATCTAAGGTCAGTTCATATTTTTGTGATTGATATTTCTCATTGAGTAGGCTGATGCACTCGTGTAAGATTTACACGACCATTCGAGTAAAACTTTTTTCTTTTATTAAAAACTCTATTTAAAAGTTAGTTTTCAGAAATCGCTACAAACTACTACTTTTTTGCATCGCGCTACTCACTAATCTACTACTTTTCAAAAAGGTGCGCTACACTACAAACTACTAAAAAACGTAGCCACTACAGTAGTTCCGCTACTTGTAGCGCCCTACTTCCGACCACTGAACTTAAGACATGCAATATTTCTTTCTCTTCAAAATAAGAAATTTATAGAAAAGTAACTTAACACAAAAAAGAACAAAAGGGAATTAAAAAAAAGCATTTATATGGTACAATACACCTCGAATATGTGTATACACATGGCTTTTAATCCATTCATTTAATAATTAATATTAAAAAAAAGTGTAATGCAGCTCTTGATGTTCTCCTACTAATAACTAAGATATGATTACCATTATTAAGGATTCATAGAATTTTTTTTTCAAGTTTGCTAATAATGCATTGTAGCTTTTTTTTTTAGAACCATTAAACCCACATATAAAGCTCTGAACTTTTGTTCACCTTTTTTTCTCCGTCCGAAAGAGCTCATTTCTTTTCTTTTATCTAGGTTTAAAATATTGAAATTATGTTTTATAAATTGTTTTAATACGCAAAATGCACAGAGTAAACAGCAATCTATTTTCTCTACTCTTCTTTGTTTTTCTAATCTCAGAAGTAAACGTTGACTAGTTTGAGAACCATAAAAAGCATCATTTATAGCACACCTTCCTTTAGTTGATAGGATCGTCCCATCAACTCATTCGGTCTTAATCGTCTGCAAGTATTCCCAACGATTAATTTGATTCCACTCCCTGTCAATATATCTTTAACAGTTGCGCCTCTATTATAAATAACGCAAGAAAAGGAAAGAGCGAAATAAATCCTTTTACTAAACTGGGAAAACAGTTTTTATAAGTCACCTGAAGCGGACGAGATTTTCAATTCAATAGAAAAGTTTGCCTGCAATGACCCTCAGCGTGGGAAGCTGTCCAAGGTACTGTTTTGGGTAGGTGTGCAACCTTTGAAATAAAAAATTCAAAAAGTAAAGTAGAAAATAGGAGGATAAAACGGAAGGCGGCAGCTACGTCTTCTCGTGAAAAGAAAAAAAAATCGTAGGTTGATATTTTACACAGTATCAAAAAAGAATACGCCTTCCAAATTATGTGGAATTTGAAGGACACTGAGTCAATAAACTTTTCTAATTAGTAAATTAGAGGGTTGGTAATTGCAGAATTGTACCTCAATTAAGGACAGAAAATGATAATAGCACCTGAAAGTTGTTTAAATTTTTTTGCGGAGAATTCTGCATTATAACTGCTTCTGATGGAAGGTTGACAAGTTGCTGTATAATTTCGAGTTTTAGCTACGTTGGTGAGAAAATGATGTTTAGATTCCAAATGAGTAGAACTTTTGTTCACCTTTTTTCTCAACGCTAAGCTCATTTCTTGTCCGTTATCTAGGTTTAAAATATTAAAATTATGTTTCATAATATCGTTTTAATATGCAAAATGCACAGCGTCAACAGCAATCTATTTTCCCTACTCATGTGAAAGGTAAATGTTGACTAGTTTGGTAAGCCATAAAAGGATCATTTATAGCACACCTTCCTTTAGTTGAGAGGATCGTCCCCATCAACCTCATTCGGACAGCAGAAGTACTCGGACTTGCCGCCAAAAACGGAACAAAAACTTTTGTTCCGTTTAATATTTCTTATTAGTTATTAGACGTTTAATTTTAGCAAAAAAAAAATAAATAAAAGAAATTCTTGAAGAAAATATATCAAACTCTGATGGTTTAAAAATTCTGATTACATTAACGTCCTTTTGCAAAATTTAGTTTTTGTGATTAGTTAATATGTAGTAAATCCTAAAGTAAACAGTTTAATTTAGAATGTACGATACTCTGGGGGAGGTGGAGGAGGCACGTGGTACTTGACTCTAATGTTCAAAAACACCCCATGTCTTTAAAGCTCCTCAACATAAAATACAAGTTTCTGTTTTTTATTAATTAGCATTACATAATTATCACCTTTGGTGAGAATTAATGAGACTTTGTTATTGAGTGCAGGTAATTTAGTGAAAAAGAGGCACTTAGTAAGATGAGCAGAAGGTCTATCTATCCCAAAATCTTTATGAAAGGGAATTGAAAGCAAATTATTTGCTGTCAGCAGTAGTTAGTTCTAGAAAGGAAAAATACACACGAATGTCAGCTCAAAGTATAACCCAGTGGCTGATGGCGGATTCACACCTGTGGCAACTGCTCCACATTAACAAGGCCATAAAAGGGGATCATGATAACCTGTTTCACAAAGCTCCTGCATTTTTAAAAGTGATAAACTCTGGGGAATCCAAAAATGCTACGTGAAAGGGAGTCCAATTTTATAAATGATCACTGGTATAGCCAAGGAAATACGACCATGTTCTAAAACTAAACAGTTAATAAACATTTAAAGTAAATAGAAATAGACAAAGAAACAATGACCTGAAAAAACAATTAAGCAAATTCAGTGATAACTGTTTGAGAACGAAAGAAAAAAAAAACTCGCTATATTGTGCTGTCAAGTTTTTTTAGTGTCATGATGTGCTTTTCTAAAATATGTACTACTTGTAATTTTTTATTGGAGACTGTGAAAGGTTTTCTTTTTCCTAGTAAATCTGTGAAAGTGTTATTCCTAAAATTAAAAATAAGTTCCATAAAAATCACGAGTTTTTTTTTTGTGCAAAAAAGTAGTTTCAGTAAATCAACATGACAAAAGAAATTCCTTTTAATGTATCTTCTATTCATTGAATCTTCTATATAAAACTTTGTAGTAAGAGAGGTATCATTAACGACCGTAGGGACATAGAAACGATTTGTTTATTAATTCAAGGCCAGCATTCTGATGACTTATTTGATTGCAGGTCCAGGCCAATAAATACCCGAAGAATCCTGCTGGGCCGAGTCAGGTCCTTCGCTCGGAACCAAACCTAGAACCCTAAGGCTAGCAATCTGGCATTCAAGTTACGAAGAGAGGAGTAATATCAATAACTGTATCCAAATTATGCAACATTTGTATACTGCATTGGTGCATAGATCCGACACAATGTTACTTTCCCGCTCCAAACTTACTCCAATACGTATTCCTATAGTTATATTCGGACGGAGCGATACCCCATCAACTTTCCATCCCACTTGCTTTTAAGAAACGTGACAGTTCCCGACGGCTCGAAAAGTCCGCCATCCACACGTCGAACTCGCTTCGACCTCCGATCCCCCCTGTGACATTATAGACATCCACAAGAGCCCTTCACCCTTCGTTCCCCATCCACCCTGTGCCGATCCAAAGTTCGGATCCCAACATCAAATTATTTTTCAGGCTTTGGTAAAAAATCTATGTGCACTTCTCCAACTGCGCTGGACGAATAAATCGTTCCTGTCATTGAACAACTAAAACTCTTCTTTGACTTTGATGACGTTAATGACAGAGTCCCGCCCACAGCGGGAAGATTAATTTTATCCCACGGGAAGGGGATGTACATCCGCTGCAGACGGCAGCCGTCACCCCGACACGCTTCCCACCGTTAGGTGCACATAGAGATGCATGAGGTGCCTCCGCGGTGCGCGGAGGTAAAAAGAATTTTATCCCAGTTCTGCTCACAGTAAAATGTTGGATGTTATTATGGCCGGGCCTTGCCGCAGAGTAATGAAGAGCAGTTTTCTTCCCGGCAATTAATTCGTTTTATTAAACAGCTTCACAATGCTTCAATTAAAAGTGCATCTACTTTTCAAGTACCATGAAAAACAGGGGAGATACAATATATTTTAAAACGGAAAGATTCCGATGCTCTTAACATCCTCAATCCTGTAGATATCAGTCTTTACAAATATTAACTCTCACCGTGTAAAAACTCAGCATATTCAAAAAACTTTTAAAATATAATGTCCCTCATTTTCTACCCACCGAGTCTTATTACCTCAGAGAATAAACTGAACTGGTTTGAAGGGTGGTTTCTTTTTAGCTATTTCGATTATAGCGTTTCCTTTCAGCTGGTTTTTTTTTCTTCACTATAAAATAAGTTAGAGCTATCTTAAACGTGAATTGTACACAAAAAGGAACAGGGGACGAAGAGCAAAAACTAAAGTGTTAAAATATAACACCCATAATAAGCAATGCTAGGCCTCACTGGTGCTGTAATGGCACAAAACAAATCACTCTATATATTTCAAACTAATATGAGAAGATTTTGTGTTTATTCTAAGCCAAGCGAAGGTGTGAGATGGGAGGAGCTATAATCTTGCAACCACACCCCACCACCCCAAACCACACCCCACCCACCACCCCCACACCCCACCAACCAACCCACCACAACCCCACCCCCACAAACCACACACCAACACCCCCACCACACCCACCACCCACAAACCACCAACCCCACACCCCACCAACCCACCACCACCCAACCCCCACCCACCCACCCCCACCCAACAACCACAACACCCACCACCCACACACCCAAACCCCACCCCACACCACCCAACAACCCACACCAAACACCCCCCACCCACCACCCACCCCACCCACAACCCCACCACACAACACACCCCACACCCCAACAACACCCAACCCACCCCCCCCAACCCACACCAACCACCCAACCCCACCCCCCCCCCAACACCCCACACCACCCAACCACCACCCCACCCACCCCACAACCCCACCACCCCCACCAACACACCCACAACCACCACACACCCACCACACAACCCACCACCCCACCCACCCCCACACCCCCCACCAACCCCCCACACCCCACACCAACACCCACAACACCCCCCACCAACCACCCACCCACCACACCCCACACCCCACACCACACCACCACACCCACCCACCAACACCCAACCCCCCCCCACACCCCACACCCCACAACACCCCCCCACACCCCCCAACCCACCCCCACCACACCCCCACCCCCACCCAACCCCCACACACCCACCCCCCAACCCCACCCCCACCCCCAACCCCCCCACCAACACCCCCACCCCACCCCCCACCCACCACCACCCCCCACCCCACCACCCCACACCCACACCAACCCCACCACAACCCACCCACCCCCACCACCCACCAACACCAACACCCCACACCCACCCCACACCACACCCACCCCCCCACCCCCAACCCACACCCACACACACCCACCACCCCCCCAACCCCCCACCACCCCCCACACAACCACCCCACACCCCACACCAACCACCACACCCCCACACCCCCACCCACCCACAACCCACCCCACCCCACCAAACCCCACCCACCCACACACCCCCCCCCACACCCACCCACCCACCCCAACAACCCCCACACCCCAACCAACCACCCCACCACCCCCACCAACCACCACCCACACCACCACCCACCCCCAACCCACCCCACCAAACCCACAACACCACCCACCCACCAACCACCCCACACCCACCCCCCCACACCCCACCCAACCACCCCCCCCACCAACACCCACCCCCCCACACACCACCCACACCACCCACACCCCCCACCACACCCCACCCCCACCCACCCCCACCCACAACCCACCAACCACCCCACACCAACCCCACCCCCCAACCCACACCACCACACACCCACCAACCAAACCCCACACACCCACAACCCCACCCCCAACACCACCCACACACCCACACCCACCCACCACAACAACCCCACCCCCCACACCCCCACCCCCACACACCCACCCCACCACCAACCCCCAACCACCCCACACCCCCACCCACCACACCCCACCACCCCACCCACCACACCCCACCACCCCAACCACCCCCAACCCACCCACCCACACCCCCAACCCCCACACCCACACCACACCCCCACACCCAACCACCCCACCCCACACCCACCCCCCCACAACCCCCCACCAACCACAACACCCCCCCACACCCCCACCCCCCACCCCCACACCCCACACCCCAACCCCCCCCACCCCACCCCACACCCACCCACCCCCCAACCCACCCACCCACCCCACCCCCAAACCCACCCACCCCCCACCACACCCCCCACCCACACCACCCCCCCCACCCCACCCCCACAACCCCACCCACCACACCCCACACCCCCACACCCCCCCCCCACACCACCCACCCCACCCACACCCACCCACCCACCACCCCCCCCACCCACCCCCCACCCCCCACCACCCCCCACCCACCCCACACCCCACCCCCACACCCCACCCACCCCCCCCCCCCACCCACACCCCCCCACACCCACCACCCCCACCAACCCCACCCCCCCCACCCCCCACCCCCCCACCCCCACCCCACCACACCCCACACCCCACCCCCACCCACCCACCCCCCACACCCCCCCCCCCCACCCCACCCCCCCACCCACCCCCACCCCCCACACACCCCCCCACCCCACACCCCCCCCCACCACCCCCACCACCCCCCCCACACCCCACCCCCCCACCCCCACCCACACCCCCACCACCCCCCCCCACCCCCACCCCCCACCACACCCCCCCCCCCCCACCACCCACCCCCCCCCACACCCAACCCAACCCCCCACAACCCCCCACCACCACCCCACCCACACCACCACCCCCCCACCCCACCCCCACCACCCACCCCCCACCAACCCACCCCACACCCCACCCCCACACCCACCACCCACCCCCACCCACCCCACCCCAAACCCACCCACAACCCCCCACCCACCCACAACCCACCCACCACCCACCCCCCCCACCCAACCACCCCACCACCACACCCCCCCAACCCACAACCCCACCCCCACCCACACCCACCCACCCCCACAACCCCCACCCCCCCCCACAACCCCACCCACACCCCCCCACCCCCCCCACCCCACCCCACCACCAACCCACCCCCCACCCCACACCCCCCCACCCCCCACCCACACCCCCCCACCCCCCCCCCACCCAACCCCCACCCCACACACCCCCCACCCCACCCCACCACCCACCACACCCCCACCCCACCACAACACCCCCACACCCCACCCAACACACCCACCCCCACCCCACAACCACCCCACCACACCCCACCAACCACACCCAACCACCCACCCCACACACACCACACCCCCCACCACACCACCCCCCACCACCAAACCACCACCCCACCCCAACACCCACCCCAACAACACCACCCAACACACCCCCACCCCACCACACCCCCACACACCCACACCCACACACACCCCCCACCCCCCCACACCCCACCACCCCCCAACACCCACCCCCCACCCCCACCCCCACACCACCCACAACCACCACCACCCACCCCACAACCCACCCCACCCCCCACCCCACCACCCCCCCCCCACACCCCCCCACCCCCCCACACACCCCACCCCCCACCACCACCCCACCCCCCACCACCCCCCACCCACCCCCCCACCCACACCCACACCCCACCCCACCACACCCCCCACCCACCCACCCCCACCACCCCACCCCCACCCCCCCCCACCCCACACCCCCACCCCCCCCCACCCCCCACCCCCAACCACACCCCCCCCACCCACACCCCACCCCACCCACCACCCCCCAACCCCCCCACCACCACCCCACACCAACCCCCACCCCCCACCCCCCCAACACCCACAACCCACCCCCCACAACCACCCCCCCACCACCCACACCCCCCCCACCCAACCCCACCCACCACCCCCACCACCCCCACCCACCCCAACCACACCCACACCACCCCCACCACCCCAACAACCCACCCACCCCAACCCCCCACCCCCACAACCCACCACCCACCCAACCCCCCACCCCACACCACCCCCCACACCACCCACCCCACCACCCCCCACCCCACCACCCCCACCCCACCACCACACCACACCCCCCACACCCCCACCAACACACCCCACCCCCAACCCACCCCACCCCCACACCACCACCCCACCCACAACACCCCCAACCACACCCCAACCCCCACCCCACCCCCCACCACACCCCCCCCCCCACCCCCCCCACCACCCCACCCACCAACCCCCCCACCCCACAAACACCCACCACCACACCCCCCACCCCCACCCCACCCACACCCACCCCCCACCCCCCCACCACCCCAACCAAACCCCCCCACCCACCAACACCCACCCCCACACCCCCCACCCAACCCCCACACACCAACCCACCCCAACACCCCCAACACCCACAACCCACCCCACACCACCCCACCACCCACCCCCACACCCAACACCCCACCCCCCACCCCCCCACACCCCACCCCCAACACCACACCCCACCACAACCCCCCACCCCCCACCCCACCCACCCCCCCAACACACACCCAACACCCACACACCCCCACCACCCCACACCCCCCACCCACACCCCACCCCCACACCACCACACCAACAACAAACCCCAACACCACCCACACAACCCACCCCACCCACACCACCCCCCCACCCACCCACAACCACCCCCACCACACCCCCCCCACACCCCCCCCCACACCCAACCCCCACAACACAAACCCACACCCACCAAAACACCCAAAACACCACCCAACCCCCACCCACAACAACCCCAACCACC
>JAXGGA010006373.1:0-70448 GCA_038373865.1 Uloborus plumipes
CGAAGTCTAAACTTTTTGACGTTGCTTCTATCAGGTGTACAATGAATTTTTCGTGTTCTTGTGCTAAAAAGCCAATCTCTTGTAGATGTACACAAAACATCTGTAGGGGAGAGTGGTAATGAATGGGCCATGGTGATGAATGGGCCACTAACAAAATATGAAAAAGTATTTGCATGATTTTTTTTTGATGCCACCAATAGATGTAGCTATTTGTTCTACTAAACTCATCCAATTTTCATTCGTTTGCGCTGAGCCATTTTTAAACTAGAGTGGCATGGTCAAGAATCTGACTGAAAAGTAAGTTTTTCCCTTTTTAGTAAAACATTTCCTAGCTAAAATGTACCAAGCATTTCACTGCATACATATGTATTAGCTAGTCTTTCCATATCTATAAACTAATCTAGATGTATTTTGATGTTATCTGAATTCAATGTACTCAAAAAACCTAAATGTATTCCAAAAGTATAGGTGGGGCTGAATGGGCCACTATGTCATGGTAATGAATGGGCCACCTAAATATTGTTTTTCTTCCTTTACTTTGGATTTTCGCATTAATATGAAACACAACTGACTGTCATAGATAAAGATTACTGTCGTCAAAATAGGTTTGTAGCAGCTTCTAAATATAATTTGCAGATCTATATTATATTTCTATAGTACAATAGACCTCTGGTCGCAGTGCGTGGCTTGAAAAAGCCCCCCTCTCTCCTTCATATTATATTCCTCACAGTACAATTTCATTTTATTTCTTTTAAACTTAAGTTAGATATTTCTTATTCCGGATGTCTAGTAAATTAAAAAAAAAAAATTTTGAATTTTCACAAGTTTGAAAATGAAGGTGAAGTTTTTGAAAGTGATTTTTAATATTATTTTTGAAATATATAAATTTTGTTAAATCATAGTGTGTATTATCTGTTATTTTTTTATATATATTTGAGTTTATTTATTTCTTACAATCTCATTATACTAGTCATTTTTCTGCTACAATTGGTGTGCATCAGTTTTATTTTAATTGCATCAGTTTTGATCTTTATATAATTTTAAATCAGTATGATTTTGTATCATCATGTCAAGTGCCACATTTATTTTGTCATATTCAGCAAATAAAAGATTAAATCCACATGTTTTCATTGAATTCATTTAGTGGCCCATTCATTACCTTCGATGGCCTATTCAACCCCATAGGTGGGGTTGAATGGGCCAAATTCCAAAATTTTTATTTTCTATTATAATTCATTATAGACTGGTGCTAATCCAACTTTTATGACTTTTTTAGATAGCCAGATAAGTAAAGTAACTAAAACACCAATTTAGAGTTAAAACAAAGTGTTAGAAAAAATTACAAAAATTCAAAACCAAAAAGTGGCCCATTCATTACCACTCTCCCCTACATTGGTATAGAACGCACATTGGTATTACCACTGTACATTGGTATAGAAGCTTTGCAGTAAATTTCTTCTATTTAAGCAGATATGCAATCTGAAATTCTTGAAAAAGGTTCGCCTTTTACAGATTGCGATTTTTCTTCAAAACAAGTTAACAACACATCTACACATGTGGGTAAAACACTTTGACTTAACCCTTTCGGTGCACCAAAAAACGGACAATTAAACGTTTAGAAGTTTTCTGGGGTTCCATTATTTATTAGTCGGAGAACGGAGAACAGTATAACAAAACTTGAGCATAAAAATATGCTATAAAGTTACAATAAAAAACTCACCCAAAGCTAAACACGCTGTACTTTTTGATTCACTTTCAGTTGCTAATTAAAGATACTGTTTGTTTGGCGGGTCTAGCTGACTGAGTGACAACCAAAGGGAGTGCAGACTGTAGGGACTTCGAACTGTCTCCTAGAATATGTGTAATGTCTAGACAAGTCGGCTGTAGAAAAAAATTATACCGGCACAGTTCCGATGTAGTGCGTTCTGGTTCAGTTTTGGACTTTTTTTTTTCATATTTTGAACCTTATGCGCAAACAGAATGTATCTTCTAAAAGTTATATGTATATTTTTCGGTTCAAATTATGTTATCTACTAACAATTTAAATCAGATTCGATAGAAAACAATCTTTTTTTTTTTCAAATTATTTTTTGAAAATTTCCATTTTTAGCATATATTTTCCAACTTCGAGCCTCATGCGCGAACCGAAGGAGTTCCTTGGATTTTTTTTATTATTTTTCCCAATTTTTGGATATCAAACCAAAATTTTTGAGAGGTAATGCGATTTCGAAATAAAAAAAAAAATCGATATTTTCGAAATTTGACATTGTAGGCGATTTTAGCCCAATTTAAGGCTGACGTGCAAACTAATGATCGTATGTACAAGCTATAAAATGTTTTTTTAGATTAAAAATGCACAAAATATTTACAGCTTATGGCAGTTGCATTATAAAAAGTTACAATCTTTTTTTTCTTTTTTCCTTTTGAAAATTTCTATTTTTAACATATTTTTTCCAACTTTGAGCCTCATGCGCGAACCGAAGGCGTCAACTTAGAATTTTTTTCTTATTTTTCCCAAGTTGTGGATACTAAACCACAACTTTTGAGAGGTAATGCGATTTCGAAATAAAAAAATCGATTTTTTCGACTCACCCTAAGGTAGAGCCTTCAGCAGTAACAAAATATTAAGGATTTAAGAGAAAGTTGATGATTCCGATGTGTTTTTTCAGCACAAGAAATGAGAAGTGAATTGAAAATGTGAGTGTTTATAATACCAATTACACGTCATCGACTAAAGGAAACAAATGGATTCTAAATGGAACAAATACTGCTTGGTATTCGCTTGAAAATGGATAATGTGTTCCTTTCATTTTTTTAAACAATTGAATATTGGACGATTTAACCGTAAGTACCGAAACATTATACGACTAAAATGTTTGTGAGTTTTATTTTTATTTTGTCACTTTTTTATATAATTATGCTGGTGTTTTAATTTGTATTACTTCTCAAGTTTACATTTAATCATTGTTCCATATTATTCTAATCTTTTCATTGTTTTTCATCTAAATTATATTCGTTATTTATCGATGTTAGTAGAAACAATCCTACAGTTAATCCACAGAATCTCGTATTTTCTAACAGAAATAACTTGGATGTCGTAGATTTTGAAATTTTGACTTGAACCAAATGCTAGTTTTGATTAAAATCATTATAAAAAATTAGCTGATTCGTAGAAGATCAAAAGAATTTTTTTAAGCTATATTTCTTTATAAATATCTAAGTATTATTTGGAGTAAAGTAAGAAAATAAAGTTAGAATTATGAAAAACACACTAAAAGGTATATACTGCAAAGCAGCGGTAGGGAACAGGTCGATCGCGATCCACCGGTCAATCCCAAGACGATTTTAAATTGTTCACGACAATACTTAAACCTCGTTTTCTGGACTGAGGGTCATAAACCAATATTAAATTAAGTTTAACGTCTAAATCAAAAATTATTTCAAAATTTCCAAATTTTTTATGGTCACTGGAGTTTTTTATAGTCACTATTTTGTGTCTATTTGATGTGAGTTAACATAAAATTAGTTTAGCAATTCAAAGCAACTATTTAACAAGTATCAAAAAGCATTGTCCCAATTTAGCCATGCATGCAACATATCCTCTTAAGAATGTAATGAACGGTTCCCCCCCCCTTCCGGTGGATCTTATGTACACCCTAAACTTTTGAAGTAGATCTTCAGTCAATTTAAGTTGCCGACTGCTGGTGTAAAGTGTGTATGAAGTAGGTGTTTTGTGCGAATATATTTTGATAATAATAACGTTTTTCTCCTTAATCTAAAGAAACAACATTTTGACTAAGATTACAATGTAACAATTTCGAAACACTGTTCGCGGTTTTTTCTTAAATCTTTTTATTTACATAGATTCGATTGTATACCGTATTCAACTCATAGTGTCCGCAAAAGGCACAATATCACACACACACACTTCGTATATTTTAAATAACCTTATGTGTGCCCAACGAGAAAGAAAAAAAAAAAAAAAAAAAACTTGATGATAACTTCAAAACATCTTTTTACAACGTACGCGTCGCAAATCATTGCTTTAAATGCTTTTCTAACGATTTATTTAAATTTGCTAAAATAATAAATTGAAAACAGCTTACATCAAAATATTTGTGAAATATTTCAAAATATGAGCATGAGATACTAGAATATTTCCGTTTAAAGTAAGGATGGTATTTGAAATTGAATTGGTAAAAATAGTATACCCATAAATCACTAGCTTTAATGCAGTTCATGAATATGGATAAAGAATTGCCGAAAAATATCGGAATAGAAATTATGATTTGTCACGAACATTGGCGAATCGCAGTTTTTTATTTGGATATTTCTATCACAGTTAATGCCTTGTGCAATATTGCACGTTAGAAGGCTATTTCATCGACAATAAAACAACAGATATTAGTACAGGTAAATGACTTCCTAATCCAATCAAATGGACTATTGGACTGGTTTCTTTTCAAGATAACTAAAACAACTGTCTATTTAATGTGTTTTCCTCCTTCAACATACGTTTAATGAAACGGCTTTTATCCCTGTTTAGATCATTGCTATTGGAATTTATTTTGCAATTTTGTTTCAATGAACTAGATATGTATTGTATGTACAAATGCTTATGTTTTTAATATTCTTTTGTAAAAGAATCCTTAGAAAATATAAAATAAAAAAAAAATGTATGTTAGCATGTGAAATAAGTTTTCTTTTTAATATTTAAATGGGAAGAAAAGAAAAAGAAAGCTTTTTAACGATAAGATCAATACTAAAAAATGTAATTTCGGAAAACAATTTCAAACAATGGTTTTAGTCTTTCGTGAATGGCAACGCGTTTTTATTACACGTGTAAAGTCTTGTTCTCAATCATTTTTCTGGGGTTATCCTTACGTGTAACAGTGCAATTTCTTTCGCTGTCAAAATCGAACATTGTTTCTACCGGAACTAGCTGTATTATAATCATAAATCAAAATCGATGTAGACTTCAATCGATATTAGAAGTTTTCAGTACCGTTCAAGTTTATCTACTTCCGTTCCTACTGTATCGTGCAATTCAAGGTATCGTAGATAGTAAATGCTTTATTTCTAAGCTAACCACGGAAGTACTTAACACGATTTGTTGTAGTAGCATGTACTAGCAAGTTTTCAACGAAGTTGCGTTGGAAGATATATATATTTGTTATTTTTTTTATAATGAAGTAAAAAATAGCCAGCATTTCTTTTCTTTCTTCTTCTTCTGATTCGTTCAACCAGAAAGTATTGTGCTCACACGATCGTACACTGCAAAAAAATTAACTGTTGTTTTTACAGTATATTACTGGCAGATGATGTTACAATTTAAAACTGTAAAATGAACAGTAATAAACTGTAAAACTAACAATTTTACAGTTTCTTACTCTAAAGTTGGAAATGTCATAGTACATTGCCGTAAATTTAATTGTATTATACTGTAAAAGCAACAGTATGATACTGGCAGCAGAAGTTCCAGTTTAAAACTGTAAGATGCACGGTAATAAACTGTAAAGTTAGCAATTTTACAGTTTATTACTGTAAAATTAGCAATTTTTACAGTTTATTACCATAAAATTAGTTGTTTTATACTGTACAACATTCATTTTTTACAGTGTACAATACTAGGTTCTAATAGTATTATTTTTGGAAGCATTATGTTATGCGTAGAGTCGCATTACCTCCATTAATTTATAGTCAAAGTAGTTCCAAATATGCTCTTAGTATAAAACTAAGCGCTGCACATGAAATGGCTATTTCGGTTAAAATTATTAGTGAAATTATTTTTTGTAGCACTGACGATATGACAATCGTGTGCTGCACTGCTTGGCTAATAAGGTCGAGTACGAAGTAGTACAAAACATTGCATAGGATTTTAAGGCTTTAGCTACACTATAAAAAGTGAATGTTCCTTTACAGTATAAAACAGCTAATTTTATAGTAATAAACTGTAAAATTGCTAATTTTACAATAGTAGACTGTAAAATTGCTAATTTTAGTTTATTACAGTGATTTACCAGTTCTAAACTGGAACCTCTGCTGTTTTATACTGTTGTTTTTACAGTATAATACAGCTACATTTTACATCTATAAACTGTGAAATTCTTAACGTTACCGTAAGAAACTGTAAAATTGCTAGTTTTAGTTTATTACTGTTCATTTTACAGTTTTAAATTGGAACCTCTGCTGTCAGTATTATACTGTAAAAACAACAATTCATTTTTAACAGTGAGGATCAAAAGCATCATAGCTCCGAAACAAAGCCTTCAGGTTTATTCTTTGTACCGCTGAACGTCATGAAAATAATTTAAATTCAATAGTGTAAATGAAACAAGCTTTCAAATCAATAAAACTTTATTTGGACTAAAAAAGTACACTCAACACAAAATATTCGCATTATACGAAGGAAGTTGGAAAAGTATCCAACTCTTATGTTTCCTTTTTGTGTGTGGAGAAAGCCTGCTAACTTTGACTCAATTGCGCCGTCAAGAGCTGACCTTGATCCTTTGTACGTATGTGTAAAATTCTTCTCAGTGATTAACGTCAGTCACTAGAAAACAGAGTTTGAATATCCTGTTCTGTAGGGCTCTTGTCTATTTTTTTTTTTTTTCGTTTTTTAATTTTGCTGAACATTCGAAACAATTGGAGCAAACGGTATTGTTTCAAGATTTTTAAAGAAACTGAGCGATAGCCAAGTGTAAATTATTTGAAAGAGGTAAAAGAATTTTGGTGACGAATTTGCAGCACATTTCTCGCTCTACATTTCGACGTTTGTTTGCAAAAAACTAAATCAACTGACTCTTTACTCACCTGATATGTAACTTTAAAGCTTCTAGCTCTTCCCAATCTCAAGAGACAATAAAAAGGTTAGTGCAGCTCTTGTCTTTTCGTCATTTTAAGGAAATTAAAAATTTCGACATGGGTACTACACTTTACGTCGGTCAAACTTCGTTTGCTAGTGACTGAAGCTATTGACAGACCGAAGCAAAATTCAGGCATGCACAAAAAAATTCAAATTCACCCATGCAAGCACGCTTAATTTACATCCATCAAGTTTTCACCAAAAAAAATAAAATCGGATACTTTTCGAACAGCCCTTGTATAAGTTGTGTAATGAGTTAAATAAAATGTTAATTTTGTACAAGAAATTCGTTTTTCTGCCTCTGTACTGTTATTAGTGTTAGAGTTAAATAAAATGATAACATAAACAGAAATATGCGTAATTTTCTGCAGTTGAATAGTGCATTCAGAGAAGCACATTCCCAATAGGTCTGTTTTTTAAAAAAGTAATTTTGTTTACAAAATTCCTTTTTGGATAGCAAACATTTTTAACAGTTGTGAAAATTTCAATATTGCCATTTCGCACTAGTTACTTATATCTTACTTGTTAACCACCTTTATAGAAACATACCAAAAAATGTATCAAAGTGGTTTTTACAATGTTGCCATTCGTTTTAAATATCATAAATATTATTAAGCAATGCCAATTAATATTTAGAAATAAAAACCTGGAAAATTGAGTAAAAGCAAAAATTATACCTGCAGTTTAAACCTTAATTTTAATATCTTAACGTACATGTATTTTTATATTACTGCATTCATTACGCTTTTGCTCTCACGTTTTCAACTATGATGCAAGCCAATATATGCAGATTGTAAACAAAAGAATTCAGAAGCTTGGGTTTTACTTTCATCAAACGGCAACCAAACAAGCTTGCTTAAAATAAAAAAAGAGTGACTGAAAAAAAATCACATATATATCTATACATATATATGAAAAAAAAGAAACAAAGGCTGATGGCCTGTGTTTAAAACTTTTTCATTCCAGCGAAGATGAAAGTAAATCGTGCTTTCAAAGGTTTACTAGAAAGTGATTCATTAATCATTTTTTGCGTGACATCCTAACGGACTATTTCCATTTGATAAATGGCAAAGTGTATCGTTGCACTTTAAGAAGGGTTTTGCTTATAAGGAAAAAAAACGCAGAGTCGAAAAATAGGATGAGTCCTTCTCGATATTAATAAAATTATTTTTTTTCTTACAAACTAGATTCTAATGCATCCCATTTTGATTTATAAAGAAAATTCAAAAATTTAGTTATTTAGCATTACGAAGTGATGAAAGAAAATCATATGATAACGAAATCAGTTAAAGATTACGCTATTACATCATTAAATCTTAAAAGCATGTCAAAGATCGGTTATCAGAAACCAAGTTGACCATAAAATGGATAATTATTTGAAGAAAATTTATGTTTATTTCTTCAATCAGAATAACAACGAGTAAATACATTAGAAGAATAAGCATATTTCTTTTTTACATTGCAATTCAAGTTCATTTTTCACTTTTATATCTGTACTTGTATTTGATATTTCATGGGACTTGATTTTTCTGACGCTTGATCACAGTTCTCTATATGTGCAATGTTACGATGGTGAACATATAAAAAAGAAATGCATTTATGCAGAAAAGTAAAAATTCAAAATAACAACGTTTAATTGCACAAAACTTGTAAATATTGCAAAAAAATATTTTGTCGGATACCTTTTCTTCTATAAGCTCTATTCTTTTACACTGAGAAGGCATTCCTTTCAGTGCCAAAAAAAGTGTATGAAGTAATCTGTTAGTTTTGTGCAAGTTGTAAAAAGTTGTTATTTTAAATTTTACTTACTCTTATCAAGTAGTTAAATGTTTTATTCGTAAATGCTGTTTCTCTTGAATATTGCTCCAAGTTGGTATTAGTACGACGGTGTGCTAACGCTGCAAAAACGTATAACATGATAAAAAATCCAGAACTTAAAATCTCAGCTACTAGAAGCTTTCCTTAGGTTTTAAACAGCTTGCAGTACAAATGGGAAAAAATAAAACATATTTCAAATTTTTGCTGTTTGAAAAAAAAAGCCCTAAAATACTAGTCTTACTTTGAAATAATTCGAGACATCTAAAAGTCATCATTTACTCTCATTTTGATAGTATACTTAAACAATGATAAAGCAAATACGTACATTCTTCAGCAAATCTATTGTTACTTTGCGTGAGTTTGACATGAGACGAGCTCCACACAAAGCATCTGCTGTGCTTGCTAAGCTTCGTACTAATTTTTTTATACTATTCACCATAAAATGAAGATTTCCCGCAAGTCGGAGCTTAAATATATGCAACTGTGTTTGTTTGTCTTTAAACATTTGTAGCTCTGAATACCATATTTCGTGCGGCTGATGAATAATGTTCGAATATTCTATTCGGAATATCATTTGCCTTTCGTCCGTTAAGATCAGTTGCAAAGAAGCATGCAACTATTTGCAAAAGGCTTTGATGCAATAAAAAAGAAAGCAGTTTGAAAAGAAAAGTTTTCAGAGGCATATTTATGAAGTAAAATTTAAAATCACGACATTTCGATAAGCAAGCGTGTTTTGTTTTCCTTTCAATGTTGACGCAGAAACGCAACAGAAGTTTGTTGGGAATTTTGAAAGGAACTTTCTTTGCAGAAAGTAGGATGCAAAGTGGGAATAATATATGTGCCATTGTGTTGTTGATTAAAACTTGGTTTTAATTGCACGAATCACCAGCTAAAAGAAGTTTCGTAGTTTTATCTACACTTTCTCCAAAGTATTCCAAAATGTTGAAACAAAAGACTTTGCTTAATCGTTTTAATATGGGAAGAACCGAAACGAAATAAATCTTAAGCTTTTGAATTATTTGTAGGAAAACTCACAGGAAAATTGAAGGTTCATAATTTTAATACATTTGCAAGATATCTAAGCAACAATTGCTGTTAAGCATTGGTCATTTGTTAAACTGGAGACCCCATAGAAAAATATAATGTTCAAGCTATTCTGTTGATGTATTTCTAATTTTTTGCTTTAAACTGAGTAACATAGGTACATTGTTTGGTTATAAACTTATTCAGCTTATAGAAAAATTTGCATGTTCAGTGAAACACAAACTAATTGTATAAATAACTGCCATAATGCAGAAATAATTGCCATAAATTAAAAAGTATGGATATAAAACCATAGTGCTAATCACTGAAAGAAATGAAATAAGGTTTATATATAGTTTAAATTTATGTTTTTGGAAAATAATATTAATATAGTATTTAATTATTTAAATTTGCTGCGGCGAGAAAAGTTACACTAACGAAATGACAAAAATTTTAGATATAAAATCCAGTATTTTTTTTCTCAAGTACTAAAACCAAAAGTTTAGTCATCCATTTAGTACATCTCATGTAAGATGTGGTAGAAATTCAACCTGGTAACAGTTGCTGAAATTGATTTGAAGTTTTGTCAGAGATATCAAAAAATAGAATAACTATATATTTTTGGATGCTTTATGAAAAGGAGATTTAAAGATGCATTAATAAGCGAAAAAGTTGATAGTAATTTTTAATCTTCTCTCAAGAGATGTTTAAAAAAAATCCTGACGCATGTCCTCCTAAAACGAAGTTATAGGAATGAATTCATAATGCAGTTTCCTGTGAATTATGAAACTATTAGATTTCTTAATAAAATATTGCTGCGTAAATTGAAAAAAAAAAGCTGGAATAAAAATATAACTCATCATTAGGTTCGATGTTTTGAATATTTTGAGTAATAACGCTTGTAATAGAAAAAATATATTTAAAGTAGTTTTACAGCAGTTCCTAAACGTGTATGGACATTCAGGTAAAGGAATCAGATTCATTGATATTTTTGCTTTTTTACAGAGATGAGGAATTCATCAGTTACTTGTTTTCGTGTACTCGCG
The DNA here is from genome assembly GCA_038373865.1 of Uloborus plumipes. Lineage (NCBI taxonomy): Eukaryota > Metazoa > Arthropoda > Arachnida > Araneae > Uloboridae > Uloborus > Uloborus plumipes. Next base: position 10,753 of record JAXGGA010006373.1, read on the forward strand.
TGATATTTATGCGTTTTTATATACATATCTAGTATGTACAACATGAACAAACTGAGCTGTACGCTTAGAGTTTTATCTGCTATAAAATTTAATTACTGAAGAATTAAGCATATATGTCTTTTACTTTAAGTACTTTTCTCTGACATTTTCTGTAGGCATCAAACATTTTTTAAACGATTAGATGTTAATTCACCGAAAAGAGAAATGCTATTCTGTGTTACGAATAGAATAAGCCCGTTTCGCGTTGAAGAATGTACTTACGGAATCTGTTCTACTTTGCTTCTGACGCTTAAAAGTGATAGAAAAGCAGATAGCATATCATTTTTCCTTCTTTATGCCCAGAAAATAGCACGTAAATTGAAAGAATCACCAAGAAGTGGCCTTACTTTTAATCTTTAAATTTTCTTTTTTTTTTTCAAATTTTGAGGCGACGAAAAACAAAAACCCTGATTTCGTGGTAGTAATTTCATGTCATGACAAAGTGCCACGCTTGTCAACACGAATAGCGAGACTAATATAGATTATCAAACATTTTCTCATTTCGGAGCTTTTGCCACAGTGAAAACCAAATTTCTCTTCTGAGTTATCTGGTAAAAAGTCCCGGCACTATAGCAATTACAATATTTGAATTTATCTAGTTTTTTATTTCACATAAATTAAGATGTTTCTAAAAATTAACATACAATTTGCGATCATTCCGTCCGTCATTTTTTTTAAATTTCATCCTATAATAATTTTCACAATAGATTATATTCTCTCTGAGTTACTGAATTCAAATTTGTTAGTAAAATAAGCTAAAATTCGTAACCAAGTTGTATATGATTGTAAGAGTGAATCGCTCGTCAATAAGAATAAAATGAGCAATCTAGATTAATAAACATTTTCTTAGATCATAACGTTCGCTGCAATAAAATCTAAATTCTTCTCTTAAGTTCTAATGTACCATTCTCTGAACTCTAACAATTACACTCATTGAATTAATCCATTTTTTTTCTCATCAATTAAAATGTTTTGAATCTAAAAAATTAAATTGACACAAAATTTGTGATTATTTCACTGTTATGTTTTCTGCTTCATGCATTAGAAAATATGATTGCATTAGTTATAGATAAAAACGTATGGATTAATTTTTTTCTATGAAGCCATATGCAAGTTTTATATAAAATTAAATAACGATGATGTAGCACAAGTAACGCATCTTAATGGCTGAGATTCGCCGTGAACTACTGCATTTAAATGTGCCAGGGAAATACATAATAATTCCTAATAAAGTTCTTTATGACTGCAAAAGTGACACGCTTGTCAATACGAATAACAAGCCTAATCCAAATTATTAAACATTTTCTTCGATCATAGCCCTCGCCGCAATGAAAGCCAAATTCCTCTTTTTAGTTCTCCAGTACTAGCCCCTGCACTCAAGCGATTGCATTGATTGAATTATCTTCAGCTTGCAGACGGGGAATGCTGATCACCTACGGGAAGCCTTCCCCGTTCCCTGCGGTGAGAAGGCTCACTATCCTCCGCAGAAATTTAACCTTCTGCCCGACGGCTACGACCGTACTTTCTACCTCTCCAACACAATGCTTCCCTTCTCACAATGTTACTTTTCATTCAAGTCGACGTAAGAAATCGCTTCTTTTTTTCACTTAAGTGGGTTACTTTCCTTTTTGTTAGCCTCATACCTTCTTCGGGAGTGCTCAGCGCCGACATTTCTTTCGGAAACTTCTTTCTAAGTTTGTGCATGTGAAAGCAATATTTTAACGAATAGATAGATATTATATTTATATGTATGTTTCGCGATTATTTATGTGAGAAATGATTTCAGCGAAAAGTATTGATTATTAGTTTTGAGTTAGAATAATTCATTTCAAGTAGACATGAGGCGGTATCGAAACCAGCTTAATCCTTTTCTTCTAAAACTTCAGGACAAAAACATTTTACACATTGCCTACTTAATTTTTGCAAAGGAATTAGTTGTCGCTTAAATAACCTTTGTCTGCAATTTCCTCTTTTTTAAACCAACAGTATCGCTCAAGTATGTATTTAAAAAAAAAAGGATGCAGCTTCTTTTTAAGTAAATGGTCCTTTCCTCTTTATTTTCCTTTTAACCCCTTCCCGGCTTATCCCGAGCTGGACTCGGGCAAGCCAAATGTTCCATTCTGGCTGATCCCGAGTGTAGCTCGGGCACGGTGAAAATTTACACTACACAACCAGTCTTTCAAGAATTATTTCGCATGTCCCTTTTATGGTTTCGGATGCTTTTATTTACTATTGTTGCTACTAGATAACATAACTATACAGTGTTTTGATCTGTAGATTTAAGATAAGAGTAGGCGCCGAATCCAAAGTATAATGATTTCTGCCATACAGAAAGCCAACTTTGCAGGTAAATACTCATTTATTTAAATAGATATTTTTACATTTATTTGTAGGAAATGTTGCATGCGAATGATGCTATTATGTTTAAAAAGATATGTATGTATGAAAATAAGCATTAAAAAAATTGACATTTTTTGATCCGTAATCCCGAAATAAAATGAGCCTGGAAGGGGTTAAACTCCTTTAAAACTCATCTAGGTTTCTGAATGTTATGCAATGAATGGCAAAAATAGAAAAAATGTGAGTTAATTCAGCAATTCATTGTAAAAATATGTTTACAATAGTGTTTACAATAAGTGACTGAGTCGGTTCGCGAAATTCGCGAGTTATCCCTTCGCCGGAAAATGGTCGCTTTTGATTGAATGATTTTCCTTAAACTGAATTCTGATCAAAAATTTTCATGATTATAAAATCTAAATTAACCCTATAACTGTAAAGTTATTTTGATGATTTGGGTGCACAAATTGTCAATTTTTTTATTGCAAAAATCAAATGTTTAGCACAAAATAAAGCATACTTAGCAGTTAAAAATTGATATTTTGAAGCTCATGGGTAAAATATTTAAAGTTCTGTATCCACTGCATATTTGCTTGAAGCGGCTGCCACTCAACATGGCAGTTGTAAAGTTCACTTCTAGTGGAGCATTATTTTCTAAAAATGAAAAAAAAATATATATATTATTTTCTAAAAAATAAATAAATGAAAAAAAAAATTAAATAAATAAAAGTGAATGCCTTTCAGTAATTCAGTCTTGTGTGGTATAACTGGAAACACTTTTCCAAGCACAAACCCGAGAAACAGTCAGGGACGTCATTTCAAGTTTTTTCAGGGGGGGGGGGGGCAAAGGGTCCAAACACTATGCAATTTCATAGAAAAACATACAAAACCACGCCTACTTATATGTAAATACATTGATACCTCAAAGTCAGGGGGGGGCAATTGCCCCCCTAAATGACCAGGAAACAGTCGGGTTTGACAAAGAGATGAAGCCGAAATAAACGTCTCCCGATATATATTCGGGTATAACAATACGATGCACTCAAAAAAAAATAAATAAATAAATAAATAAAAAAGGAAAAAACTTACCCCGAGTAATACTCGGGCGTGATATTTTCGAACACCAGTGCTGTGCCCGAGATTATCTCGGGCATGACAGTTAAAAGGTTAATACAGAATTCTCAACCACAGCTACACTGTTGCATTAAAATAAGAAACTAAAACGCTTTTAAAACATGGTAAATGTTATTTTTGTAACATATTATTTCTCAGAGTATATTCTCAGTCTGTTCTAGCGGGGGAGGGGGAAGGACGCTTTGTCACAACTTCATTAATACTTAATCAAACGTCCGCCGTAAGTAAGGCCCCCCCCCATCATTTTACACATCCTTTCCCCCTTCCTTCATGTCGCCAAAATATAAGGAAAAATTTCATTTATTTCTTTTCCAAACTATCACACACACGCCAAAAGAAAATTTGAATTCTCGTTGTCGAGCGCAAAAGCTTTGCAAGGGACAGCTATTATTTTTTGCACTAAAGTTTGGCATTCTATGATTTCACTATGAGATAGCACGGAACAGAAATTTTTTTTGAATATATTGTTTTAATGTGCTTTTGTTACAAATTAGGATTTAAGGGATAGAAAGTACGTGATCCTGGAGGGAAAGTGAATACAAAATAAAAATAAAATTCTTTCTTATTTACAGTTAGATGCAAAAATAGATAATAATTTTATATGGTAATAGGCAATATAAAAATGCATGTAAAAGTCACAGTTTATGTATTTAGCATTTTACGTAACATAAGGAGTATGTTATTAAATGGTTAGTACCGTAGATTTTTTACTTTATTATTATTTTTTTTGTAACCCGGATCCCTCATTTATGGGACTTTAAGAGCTAAAGGAGTACATATACAACACATTATGTGACATAAATTCAAATTTTTCTCAAAAATATTAAAAAAACAACTCATAGGATATTTATGAAAAGCATATATCTCTAACAAAGAAAAACGTTGAAATTTTCTGAAAGATAAACGCATAACAACCAAGTAAGTCAATTGGTGAGTTCAGGAATGTGTCAAGAACACACCTGGTCAAAACACGGCAGCTCATTCATAAATAACATACTTCCTAGGCATTGATACAGATTGTGTTTGAATTTTCCGAACGATTGTGTTTACCAGGGTTGGCAGAATTTAAAAGCTTAATTTCAAGTCGTACCTCCCTATTCCGTGTATGAGTTCATTATCGTCTTTTCAACACATGTCAGTAGCTTTGTTTTATTGCACTTTGTCATGCGATTGAAATATAATTCTAACTCTTCCCAATACATTGTCATCTCATTATGTTCCTTGGCACGATTGTAATAATAGACACATTATTGCTGTTTCGCATGCTAGGAAGTGTTGGTGGAACGTGGTATATATTTCATGCGATAGGATGATTTTTAAGTGCTTTAGAAAGCGCATCTAATTCATAAGTGTTTGAGCCTTCACGGTAAAGTCTTAAACGGTAATAATTGAATATATCTCTTTGTAATTTATAGCTGAAAAATGATTTCAATTGGGAAGTAAATGTTTCCAATTTTCTTTTCAAATAACAGATTTGAAAATATTTTCTTGCAACCTGAAATGATTTTATATGTGATATCAATAGGGTTTCTCAAATAAATATTACGTTTGTAGAAAATCTATAATGAATTTATTTTAAATATTTTTACAGATGCAATTCTCTTAATAGTTATTTTCACATAAAATGCTACCTAAATAGCAAACAAAGCTTTTCGTAGTTCGTTTAACATTTGAAATACGAATGCAGTTGATAAAACATGAAACATTTTTAAAACGTGAATGGTGATTTAATACTTATCTCATACGTAATGAAAATCTAAAACATTGTTTTGATGACTAAAACTTTAAATGAAAATGATTGAAATTCATTTTTTATTTTATAAAATTTGTATTTTATAAAATCTATCTTTTTTTTTTTTTTTTTGCTTCTCTGTGTATTCGTACATAGTCTTGTCGAAGGAAACTAGAAATGCAGTTAGATAATATAACTCAAAAGAGAGCTACGTAACTTATTATCTTCTGGCCATTCACGTAAAGAGGAATATTTTTCAAAACCACAATTTGTATTACATTTTTTTTTCAACTGAGATAACAATGTGTAAAAACTGGTTACCAATTCATTATAAAACCTTTAAAACATAATTTACAACTTCGTTGTTTTATTTAGATCGTTAGTGACCATGTGCATTAATTAGCATACAACATCGTACGATACATTCACTTACTTTCAAAAAACTGATAGGATTTTTCTTTTTCAGCATAGCAATATGATATTTTTGATGATAAATTTCTTCAGTGAGCTAAAAATCTGAAAAAAAAATCTATATATATATATATATATATATATATATATATATATATATATATATATACAGCCGTTTTATATGTGTTGAAAACTATCTGTTTCAATTCTAGATAATACTTTTCTCCCTAGCAGTTGGTTAAAAATTTAATAAAACACAAAGAAAAGCATATTTTAACGATGTAAATATAATTACATATTATCTTCAAAAAATATATTTTCTTCGATCACAAATGTAAAAGTATATGCAATCATTTTTTTCAACTTAAACGTGGTACCATTACTTTCAAAGAGTATAAAACTGTAAAAAAATAAACTTTGGAATCACTGAAATGTATCTTATGAAATACTCACTTTTTTATCTCTCGATAGTGTGTATTTATAAGTGTGTAAAAGGAGTTAAGTAGTTTCACTAAAATTGGGTAAAAAATAAAATGCGCATTTTCTTCGGATAATAATGAGACCTATTTTGTAAACACTTTTCATTTTTATATTTTGGAACAAAATATCCGTTCACTTTACGTAAATTTATAGAACACATGCTTAAATATATGCATCAGAAAATACTTCGAAAGGTATTTAAAATGAGACGCTTTTAAATATTCGCATTTTTCTTAATTTCTCCGAGTGTTTCTCAGCGTATCAAAACTTATCATTCCCAACCTATTAAAAGAGAGTTTTTTTTATTGATATTCTACTCGAATTTTACATAAGCTTATTAACTGAGAAAAATCACAGTTTGTGAGCTTTGTAGAGCATTTACTCACGAATTAATTAGGCGTGGTACTTGCTTTTAACAAACTTTAAAATCCCTCTTTGTATAATTTGTTTATATTTCACTAAACGCTTATAAAACTTACTCTAATACTTATTGAAATTTCGGAGAAAAAATTTTAGTATTTGCTTTTCAACATGGTTCAAAACATTTATCAATTTTTAAAAATGCCAATTAATTTTTAAAAATAGTTTTTATGTTTAGTGTTTGTTAACCACTCTGAGTTATGCACATTTTCTTAATGAGTAAAGCACTGCCTTTTGCAGATAATTTTTAACTACTAGAACCATCTCATTATTTGCAATGCCAAATTTTTACGTAACTTGAAAATAAATTGCTTCATGGTGTTGAGCATGTAAATGTGCAAATTAAAATTAAGTATATGCTGCGCATTTTTCGGGACACCACTTGCACTCTTTCGTAAAATTATTCATGGAGTTTTAATAAGAATTCAAATTTATAGCGTAGTTAAGCTGCCTGCGTTTTTCACTGATAAAAATGAGGGAAATAGTTTTTGAAAATAATACAATAACTTTCCTTAAATCTAAAACATTTGCTTTATCTCAAATTTTGTGGAGACAAATAAAAACTCATTATAAAGACTGATAAGAATGTTAGTTGCATGAGTAAAAAATTTTATAAATGTTGTCAAGAATGTCTTAAGTTGCTCTTTAGTTTATCAAAAAAGTGTACCACTTGCGCAAAATATACTGCTTACGAAGAGCACACAAAAACTGTCCGCTAACCGAGATTGTTATCAAATGTTTTTTTTTTAAAAAACCTTCATTTAATCGATGTTAATTTTGTTAGAATGACTCAGACTACTTTTATTATAACCACGATGTGACAAGGTACACATATATAGAATGGTTACTACTTATTTTTAGACGTTTTGCATTTCTGTTCATAGATTAATGTGTAATACTTACTGGTTCTTTTCCGGTAGATGTAAACTTGATAGTAAATATTAGATATGCTTAAGAAATAGTTATACGAAATATAAATTTTGAAGCGACGTAGTTTGACAGTGGTTAGAGTTTGGTATTCAAGTGTGAAATAGTTATAGATTGGAGTGTTATATTCACAGACGTTTCTTGGTTTGAGTTATTTTCCTTGATTCAGATCTATCAGAAACAGAGGAGCCCAAGATATCTACGTACTGCTTATGAAATATTAGCTTCACAAATCTATGGGAAAATGAGGTTAAGGACAATAAGAGTTATTAGTATAGCTATAATGTGATGCATAATAAAAAATGACGGAGACTAAACCTAAAATTCAATTATGTAGGAATGCTCTTAAATCAAGAAAATATTAGTAGCAGTTAAAACAGTGCAGTAATCATACATGCTAAACTATAATGATACTTTTACTCATCGTTTAAAAGCAATTCATAAATCATGACAGATACCTTTTTCTTTCAGTAATAGCAACTTTTTTAACGAACAGAGTAGTTTTTTCCATCTACTTTTGAATTTTTGCTTATGCGTATTGAAAAATAATACATTGAAGTAAAACAGCTATTTGGATTTTCTGGAGTTTAATAGAAGCACTTTTAAATTTTAGTATATTCTGTTGAAATAACTTTAATGAACTTTTTCATTTTTTAATAAAATTCACCGTAAGAAACTTTACATTATTTGAGTAAGCTATATATTTTTTAACATTAAATGTTTGTTGATATTTGATCTGTAAAATAGTCGTATAATATACTATCTTCCGTACATCATTTCCAAAGTTAATCAGTGTTTAAAAAGGGGAGAAAATATGTATATTTTCTTGCGGTTTTGCTATATTCACTCCATTTTCATTTTTTTTTTTTTTTTTTTTTTTGTATGTTGAATTCGTTTCGCATGACTTAACTCGTGTATGTGCAGGTAGATTTTACCAATGCTCCTGTGTACTTTCAATCTTCTTTCATATACAATGTATATCTTATCTGCAGATGCAGTAGTTTTTAATTTTATGAGCCGAAATTTTTTGAACTCGGTTAAGGAATATCTTCCAAAACTTAAGCATTAAGATGTATTCCATTTGCACGGTCTTTATTATTTTGAAAATATCGATCAAAACTTCGCTAAGTATGAATAATAGTTACTCCACATCAAAAACTTGGACTATGTTCAAAAATGTAATTTAAAATAGTATCTACTAAAATAGATATTCGTGTACACAACCCCCTTTTTCTTTCCAGATATTTACCTGAAGTCCATCTACCATTTACCAAACAAAAACCGTAAAATATTTTTATTTACAGAACTACAGACGCAATAACATTTTTTCACATGGTCTTCTTTACGAGTCGTTTCTTTGCTTCCTTCAGTTATCTAAACCCTACTCATGAATGTTTATACGATTTCATAAAACTAAATTAATGAATTTATGCTTCAGGAAGTATAATGTGTGTTCTGCATCCCATGCGCTATTAGAAAACAGCTTTTTCCCGGAGATAGTGTAAACAAGGTGAAAAGACTACAAGCGTGTTACGTAAAGGTTATATTACAACCTACAGAGCTTCTAAAAGTTTTATGATGCAACCCACACCGCATTCATTTCATATTAAAGTCCAGTCTCCAAAGGGTTCTGCATATCCACGTGCGGCATAAAAACTATGCCTGTAAAGATGGGTAAAGCTATCCGACATCTAGAATATAGCATGGAAGACTGAATAAAAGCTAAATCTTTAAATGCGTCCAGAAAAAAGAAAGTGCAGACTCATAAAAACATCCTCCAAAGCAATCTCGGATGTGTTCGGCCTTGCTTTATGTAAATGATCCGATATTATGCCTTCGTAATGCCACATAAGAAGCATATTCCTTTTTTCAACTGCTATTTTCTTCGCATTTCGCATTTTTCTGTGATGATGTTTATAGAATGATGCTAAACAAGCATAAAGAATGAAAGAAAATACTATGGACTTCCTCTTGGAATTTAAAATGCTCTTTAGCAGCTATTTGTGAAATGGGCGGAAATATTTCTGCACAAAAAAAAAATGCGACAACGATACTTTGAAGAAGAAAATGATTTTGTATTGAATAAATGTCGTCGCAAAATAATTGAGTTCATAACGTGTATGAGATATGAGTCTTGACAGGCTATAATAATTGTTATTGAAGAGGAAAAATGGCGTAATTTTGAATAAAAAAATATTTTTTGCAGACTCACTAAAAGGTAGATAAAAGTTAAAATTGGAAAACGTATTGCTTTTATAGCAGCAGAATAATACGTGTATTGTGTATATTAGTAGTACTGCTTTTATAGTTGTTTTTATAAATCAGTTATACCATTAGGGAGAATATCCTGCTTTGAAATTGCTCGAAAAAGCATTGCAAAATTGTGTTACACACAAATAAAAGGAAAGTTTCCTAGTGATAACTTGCAACGATTCAGATGTGATTCTAATAGTTTATCGAAATTTTAAAATCCTCTAAATCACTTCCTACACTTCATATCTTATTTGAATCATCAGTTGTGCTATAACTAGCTTTCCGTATCTTTGCCATTTACGATTAAATTCAAAACTTAGTACTTTATCATTTAAGTTTACATACACTTGTAACTGATTTTTTTTTGTTACACACAAATGAAAAGAAAGTTTCCAAGCGATAACTTGCAACGATTCAGGGGCGGTTCTAATGGTTCATTGCAACTTTAAAATCCCCGAAATCAATTCTTACACCTCATGATTATTTGGATCATCAGTTGTGCTGCAAATAGCTTTCCGTCTCTTTGCCATTTATTATTAAATTCAAAACTTTGTACTTAATCATTTAAGTTTACATACACTTAAAACTGAAAATTTCTACATTTTTTTCTCTTCGGTTTTCCCTTACCCAAAACAAAGTACTAGTACCAACAACACACGAGCAGTAATACATAGTTAAAATGTATTCCACGGCGCATACATAGTTTATTTTAAAGTTCTTCGTTTGTGAAAGTAGTAGCATTAAGTTTCTCCTTTGTTTTCCCCACAGTGTAGTTATACCGGTAGAGAGAATAATTCGCTTCGGAATCGAGAAAAAAAAACTTTTAAAAGATTTGTCTAGCAAAAAAACGAAAGGTTTCATCTTTGTAGGGAAGTTTGTTTGCGATAATTTTCAACGGTAAATGGGATATTTTGTTATTGCGTTACTCGAAACCTTTTTAGGATTTTTTTTCCTACATATTAATTCATTATACATTAAACAACGAATCCTGGGGGTACAATAAATGAACTGCAAAGGAGAAAAATTATTTTTTCCATTATTTTGACTTTATTTAAAACATGTTTTTGAAAAATATGCACTTTATTTTGTTTAATACTAGTAACTAAACTAAACTTCTGATTTTGGTGTACTGTTCACGCTAATAATATTCAATTCATTAATAGAACTAAAACTCACTTATTGTATTTTCTGTTTATAAAACGTTCGACTTATGAAACCGTGAGACTTTAAAAATTACATAAGTACATCTTGTAAATTAAATATTTAAAAGCGAATTGCAAAATAAAAATATTTTACAAACATGTTTTGAAAAATATTTTTATCTTGCTATATTTTACTAAGTTTTGAATTGTATAGTAAATGGCAAAGAGCCGGAAAGCTAGTGATAGCACAACTGATGATTCAAATAAGTCATGAGGTGTAGGAAGTGATTTAGTAAATTTTAAAGTTGCAGTGAACCAGGTTTCGAAACATGTAGCTTTACTGGCTTTTTCTGACAAATAACTTTTATCGTTGCTTTAATACCCCATCCATTCTTTTATTCCTATTTTGTACACGTTTGACTTTTTCAGTGAATATATATATTAACTAATGCTAAAGCTTAAATAAGAAGAAAAATCAAAGTAAAAATGCCAACCAGTTTGTGTATAAAGGGTATTAATCTACGGTAACTACTAATTTAACCTCTATTTAAGCACAAATTGGTTAATAGTAATTTTACAGTGACACATGAAACACAAATGTTCAAATCGTGCATTTTCAAATGTGTACTATATTTACAAAGTATAGAAGTTAAGTCTACAAAAATTAGGCTTACGCAATTATATTTTACGTAGCAAAAGAAACATAAACAATTAAATACTGCCTGAAAATTTAATTGAAAAATTGAAGTTAACTCAACTTTTAATAAAAATATTAATAAGTGAAAATTTTACCAGATTAATTTATTAAAATATTTAATAAATTGAGATTTGGACGTTGTGACTCAGCTAACCTGCCTGTCTCTCCACAATACTTTCTAATATTTTTGTAATGAGTTAAATATGTTATTTTCAATAGTATACACTTTTCTTAGATCGGATTTAAACTATTAAAAATAAAAACTTCTAAGTAGTTGGATTCAATCAATAGACTTTTCAGCAGGGGTACAAGAAAGTAAGCTCAAGGGAGAAGCTAAACTAAAAAAATTAAGTTTGCAAATATTCAACTAGCAATATCACATTCATTATGTATGTCTAAAAACGTTTTAATCAAATATAAGGCACAACAATGTTTTTGCATTAAAATAACTTGAACTAAGGTTCTGAAGTCAAACTTGGGACAGTAACAAAATACACCAATTAAGTTGCTTGGAAATATGCAGAATAAAATTTGATCAAAGAGCATGTTGAAATTTACTTTGAAAACTACCATCCTAATTAAAGCATGATAATGTAAAAAGATCCTCAGAGTTTTTATATCGAATTTGCTTTCGGTAACAAAAGAGCTCAGAATTAAATCTCTCTACCAAAAATGTATTCATTCCTTTTCTTGCTTTTTTTCTTTTTATAACATTTACGAGCTTGCATTAATAATGTTGCTTAGTTTTAATTAACTTACTTAAGTCTCTATTTCAGCATAATTAAATGTTAAAAAGATAAAATTACTTCTAATCCAAATTTACGGTAATGTACTGCATAATTCATAATGGGATAAAGGTTTTTATTAGTGACAAAAGAATGAGTAAAATGAATTATTCGAATTCTTTTGTTGGAAAACTTTTTTCAAGTCTTGAATTTCTCAAATGCTGCAGCTCTCAAGGAAAAGGTTCACTATTATTATCTTGTGTTAATAATAGCATTCCTTTCTAAAATATATTCATGTACTTGTTATGTTGAAGAGCTTGATTGAAAATGTATTTCCATAACTGTTACTCACAATCAGTAAAAGAAACAAAATACAAGGGTGAATTTTTTTAGTGTCGTAAAATGTTAGAAGGTAAGTCGGGTTTCACGCCCCGCTTAAGAGAAAACTTTAATGAGAACTATTTTTGCAATGAAAATTGGAAAAAAAAACTTCTTAATGCTTTTTGTAATGTAGGCCTAGATGCGTTGTTAACTCAATACGCAGTAATAAATACAAAATAAATTATTTATAGCCTAAAAACGAAATTGTCACTTCAAGGCAAATTACCCAGACAGGCAATTCTTCCCCACTGCCCCAAGATATATGCTTCACTTAAAATAGCATATAACACTTATTAAAATTGCGAAAAGTTTTAGTAGTTTGTTAAATTAAGGCACATCATTATGTGAGCCACATAATAAAACTTTTAAATTTACTTTTAACTAAGAAAGAAAAGAGTTTTGCAATATGCGTAACCAATGAGATTATAGAAAAACGCACTATTTTCTTTTATTTGCATGCACTTATTCTGCTACAAATACGAAATGCATGCGAATACTTTCAGATATAAAAATCCATAATATTTTTTCAATGCATATCATATTGTTATAAAAAATATGTCGAGGATAATTTACCGAAATTAAGACGCTAACATATAATGGCCTGTTAAACGAAATAATTAAAATAATTCAAGCGTTTTTCTTTATAGAATAGCTCATAGAATATAGGATTATGTTTTAAAAAACAACTAGAATGAATTATACTTTTTTTTCTTCAGAAAAAGGAGCAAAATCTTCCTTTTGGACAACTGGTTAAGTAAAATAAATTACTCATTTTAAATAATGTACGTTTAAATTTAAATTTAAAAATTGGGAAGAATAAATACTTGGAGAAACAGAAAGTCAGTAAACTTAGCTTTGCATCGCAGTACGATTCACGAATATTAGATAAAACTGATCAAGTATTTATGTACATGTTTACTTGGACCAAAAAAAGCATAAGTCCGGAAATATACATAATGCTAAACATTTGTTAAGTTTAAAAATTTATTGAGGGCCAAAATATATGGACTTCCTCAATTCTTGTTGTCTGCATTTCCTTTCTTCTGACAGCGAGAACCGCAAAACTTCGACAGAATGTCCGACACTTTCTTGTAGCTAAGAAATGTGTAATGTCCAATCGTGAAGAAAAAAAAAGCTATGCAGTAAAGAGCAATCGCTAACAAGTTAGTTGAGGCGAGATTGACGAAAGCTGAGGTCAGTCAAGGGTCAAAGGATGAAGGATGGCATTCATCATCGTGCCCATTACAGACCGCTTTCGACTATTGTCGTCATTTAACCCCCGGAGACTTGCAGCGACCTCTGAGAAATAATATTGTTGTGTTTCATTCTAGCATTTGCCGAATAGGGGGAGAACTAAGAGGCAATTTTGAAAATTATATTTTCAAATCAATAATCTCTTAAATGACTAGTAATAGAGAATTATTTAAAGGGATGATTTTACAAAAACGGGATAGTTTGAAGTGTGTTTTCTTTTCTTTTTTTTTAATCTGAAAAAAAAATAATTTAAAGGTTGCCTAAATTAAATTAACCATCAACAGAGCTTAACTATTTGCAGTTTGTTGAGTTTTTGGTGAGGCATGTAAATAGCACATGAACTTGCTGATAAATTTAGGAGATATGACCAAGCATCATTTCTGAGGAAAAATTTGTGTCGCTAAGTTTAGCGATTTTTCGAAATTCACAGATCATTGTAGACCTTTCCAAAAGTTTCTAGTTTTTTTTTTTTTTCATCTAAATGTGTAAGTTCGACTTGTTTCCAAAATCACTTGACTTCCAAAATCACTTGTGAGTAGCCTAGGTTAGCTCTGAGTTTGCTTCTATATTGCAAAACCTTAGTACTGTGGTTTTAGCATAGAGTTTTATGCCATTTGATGACCGTAAAGATATTTCCGATGTTTAATGAGATGTGGTGAATGTTTTTTTAAAATCTGCGTACTTGTTTCTAAACTTCGTAAATACAATAACAGCTGTTTTTATCGATTGTAGTCATCCTTTTCCAAAAATACCTGAAGTTAAGAGGAACTCGTAACAATAGAAAAACTGAATACAATCCTACCCTTCCAACATCTAAGATCTTTGAATAATTTAAGAAAAAAGTATAATAATGGCAAAGATGCACATACCAATGACAAAACTGTATAACAATTTGTCTCAACTATTCATTTTGAGAGTTTTTAAGAGTTTCCGTCTATCATAAACTTAAACGTACAAGGATTATCACTGTATTTCATACATATTTAATTATACTTACATTGTACTGATTTTTTATAAGTCATGCCGATTAAAGGAAATGAAAACACTTACCTTGTCAATGAAGTTACAGTCACCACAAATTAAGAAAATGACTGCAGATCTTAAAGATTCTACTTAAACCTTTATGAACAAGCTAAAATGTTTTTTTTTTTTTTTCAGTTCAATTTCCACCTTTTGAAGCAACTATTAGGGGTGAAATGTTTAACTTTGATCCTTCTGGATGACTGAAAGTATTGGGATAATGATCGCAATCAAACAAATTTTGCAATTTGTTTTGCACGGGGGGGGGGGGATATGAGACGAAAGTCTTGTATGTGAATTCTTGAGCATCATAGAACCTCTGTGCTAAATTTAGCAAAGATTGACGTAAACTACATTTGTGTGGAAGATACAAACACACTTATATGAAACCATTTTTACGCATATGGATTACGAAATGCCACTTCGTATTTCGTATTCACCTATAGTAAGTGCTTACTAAAATTTATAATAATGTTTCGGCTTCTAACTACTATAAATTTAGAGACATTTTTTAACATCTAGCACATATATTTCTTAAAAAAATTCGTTGGTCAATATGGGGGGGGGGGGTCAATATGTTGGAGAATAGGTGGAAAATTATGAGTAAAAACCCAATTATATAAATTACGATAGAAAAAAATGTATTACATGTTAACAGGCCTAGCATTTCTTTTAATGTCATGAAGGTGATTTTGAAGCATAAAGTCATCAAAAAATTGAGATAAAAATAAACCTCAGAAATACAAAAAAAAGAAGAAAAAGAAAGAAAGAAAACCAAAAAAAAAGTATTTTGAAGGTTCTGAGGACCGTTTTTCAATGTAGAAGATGTCAGGTTTTATTGCGATAAAACATGGATGACTTTACCATTGTGTCCTTTAAACGAGTAACTGCAATTTGTATTGCTATACTATAGCTCTGATGTTAACTTTAATATTTCAGTACAAATGTAAACTTTCTACATCAAATGTAATTCAACAAACGTAATTTTAATTCATTAGTTAATATTTGAATTTGATGAAAATTTCAAACGTAAATTTATAATTACATCTCAGAAATAACCAACAATTTCCACGACTGCGACGAGAAAGAGTATTTACAAACAAACCCGTTTGCTGAAATGAATAGTGTTTCAAAACAGTTAGCCTCGTTCGTTTGATTGAATTAAGAAACTGCCAACACTCTGATATAATTACAGCGACTTGCATTACGTTGATGCACTTGCCAATCCGTCGCCTTTTCAGAATGCTCAGTCGGAAAGCTCAGCTTTCACTTGAAAGGGTGAAGAAATCATTCTTCCTCCAAACCCAGCTAGAGTGATCTCGCAGTTAACTCTCAAGTGGTGTTGCCTGAAAATTTCATTTCCTAATTACACTTAGCCGTGGAACTTGCCGTTCTTTAAAATATCGAATTTCCCTCCTCCCCAAGGCGGATCTTTTTAAATATTAAAGCAAACACTCCGTAATGCCTCGATTATAAAGTTGGAGCAGCGTAGCTCTGGCGTAAAGCTGTGTCTTAATCTCTGTATAATAACACAGTATCCCCTGCTAAGCAAGGACGGGCTTAGGAGGAGGATGTGGAAAATGGAAGTTTTCCGAGAAACAGTGCAATGTCATATGGATTTGTAGAGGAGCTTAAACACCTGTTGAAAAAGTTGAGCGAAATAACGTTGCCACGATTGAGCTTGTTTAATTAAATTTAACTGTTTAAAAAATAGATTAAATTGTAAAGAATCAGGCGTTAGAGTAGAAAAATAATAGCGCTTGATGTTTTTATTGATAGTGTTATGTTTTCTTCCTCACACTCTTCAAACTGACTTTAATGGAACGCTTAATTTACAGAGCTCAGTTTTAGCTCACAATGCAGCACACATCAGTGGATACAAACAGCTACAAGCTACCACTTTACTAAAAATGTTAAATTAAAATTTGTCTGCACGAAACTGAGCAAACAATATTTTCAATATCTGAAAATAATAATTACAAACACGCTTAAGGCTACAGTGGACAAATAAAATTGATTTTTTTCAATTATTGATTTATATGTCTAAAACTTTGTGTGCTTGAATTATTGTATATTTACGACATGTAAAAGCAAAAAAAAAACACAAATTAGTGCAAAAACAATGAATATATTTTTTTTTTCAAATTTCAAATTTAAACATTTTTTTAACAAAATTTCAAAATGTTCCAGGCGTCGCATTTTTTTTTCAAACTTTGAATTTCCACTTAATTTCCAATCATTAGGCATGGTGGCACAAAACAATGCATTACATGCAATGTTTTATGTGATAATTTATAAAAGATGGCTGAAAATGAAAATTTATATGATTTTTTCAACTGAAAATTTTTATTTTCAGCCATCTTTTATGAACTATCTCATAAAACATTGCATATAATGCATTGTTTTGTGCCACCATGCCTAATGATTGGAAATTAAGTGAAAATTCAAAGTTTGAAAAAAAAATGCGAAGCCTGGAACATTTTGAAATTTTGTTAAAAAATGTTTAAATTTGAAATTTGAAAAAAAATTTTCATTGTTTTTGCACTAATTTGTATTTTTTTTATGCTTTTAGATGTTGTAAATATACATAATACAAGCACACAAAGTTTTAGACATGTAAATCAATAATTGAAAAAAATCAATTTTATTTGTCCACTGTAGTCTTAAGTAGA
Source organism: Uloborus plumipes (assembly GCA_038373865.1). NCBI lineage: Eukaryota > Metazoa > Arthropoda > Arachnida > Araneae > Uloboridae > Uloborus > Uloborus plumipes. The sequence continues at coordinate 28,377 of JAXGGA010006373.1, forward strand.
CAAAATTATTTTTACTACAATTTTCAACAGATTTCTACTACTCGTTTTATACCTTAAATCTTACGGCCCGTCCTTCTTGTTTTATTTCTATAACATTTTCTAGTCGTATTTTTTATCTTATAAAGAAGACGATTTTAGGCCATTTTTAAGGAATTGCGTCAAAGAAACAAATATTCTGAAATTAACTTAAATAGTTTAATACTTTAAGATAAATAATCAACCCTTTACAAGAGGAGTAATTAAAATGATGAATACATTCGAAGGATTATTATTAGCATGATCTTGGATTTTCTCGCCTAGATCTTGAGCACTTTATGAGCTGAAGCATCTGTTTTACGAAAAATTTTATTCGTAGTCCTAGTGCACGATCATCCATTGGTTTAAACTATTTTTCCGTGCCGCAAAATTGAACTCAAATTGCTTTATGGTGAAATAAATATGATGATTTATCATCATGCAGTTAATGTAAGAGTAAAATTTAATATATTTATATGAATAAAATGTTTAACTAAAATGTATAATTTCATTGAAGTTCTTTAAAACACAAACTATATTTGTTACATTACATTTTCTATTATAATATTGAAAAAACTTTTTTTCTTTGTTATCTTTTACTTTTAAGTAAATGAAGGAATATTTATATTATTCTTAAACAATGTTTCATTTTTCATGCTATAAAAAGACACATAAAATTTTAATACCACCCAGTTAAATTAATTGTGACAATAGTTCAATAATTTTGAAAATGGGGGAAGTCCATTGAGTTGTAAACTGCATAAAATAAATGTTGTTTTTACAGTATAATGCAGCTAATGTTATAGTAATTTTACAGTAATTAACTGTAAAATTACTAATTTTATAGTAGTGAACTGTAAAATAGCTAGTTTTAGTTTTTAACTGGAAACACTGCTGCCAGTATTATACTGTTAAAACAGCAGTTTAATTTTTTCAGCGAAAAAAAAAACTTTTGTAGCTTTACCAGCTATATACCACTACTGGATTATGCACTAACATTATTGTTTACCACAAAATATGAAAATATGCATCTAAAAACACTTAACTATGCGTTTTAAACAGTTTTAATGTGACCACCTGAATGCTTTGCAATAACAAAAAAAAATCACCCCACTTTCAAAATAATTGACTACTTCCTAAACGTTAATTGTAACAACTTATATCTTCCTTTTATTTATGCACTATCTCATTAATTAATCGATGAATAATGTTGAGAAGGAATATTTAAGTACATTAATACCGTATTCGATAATTATTTATCTATAATCAATGACTTATAATAATACTGTTGTTACTTTTATGACATCCATTTTGTATTGTGGAATATTTTAGCGAACGAATGACTGTTGGTGTTACCACGAATTAGTGACGGACTAATACAATAATTGTTTTATTTTTTGGGGGGGCGGGTAGCTGTTTCAATTCGTGCATAATATTTTTTTATTTCCGAATATTTTTGAATTTGATAGTGGAGAAATATTTAAAGTAGGTCCTTCAAATTTTTGCGAGCTAAACAGTCAAGCCAAAGCGAAAAACAACAGAACATAAGTGGGGTTCAGGGCAATATATTCTTGCTTTACAAGCTTTAACAAAACCGTATAGCTGTTTGTCGTATTATATATAATTTTGGCTGTCATTTATTAAGTCAAATCCAGTAAAACTTTAAGTAAAAATATTTGTTAGTAGCATTTATGATTTAATTTTAAACTTTTTGAACTCGAAAATAATTCTATATAGAAAATGTATTTATTTATTCCACTGGAGTCGTTATGTAAATGATCAATATCCATGTCACGTAATTTTACAACTTAATGACACATCATACATATTATGTGTTATACCAAGTTTTTTAATAACTTTCTTACAATTGAGAAATTGTTAGTCAGTTTTCTTAAAGTTTTGAGGCTTTACCTATTCAATGTGTATGTGAAAGTATCATATGAAAACCATACGTTACAGCAAAATCACTTTCTTTACAACTTATAAGAACGAGAATGTATGTGGTACAGAATTGTTACTTTTGTATTTTAAAACAAAAAGTCACTCTTTATTTGTACTACATTTATGAACTTATTAAATAAATGAAACCTTTCTACAGAAATAATTCTTCCAATTAGTTTATGCTATTTCTATCCAATACTGCTTCTTTACATAGATTAATGTAAACACAATAGGTGAATATTTGAACTATGGGATGATATTCAATGCATTCACTGCATTTTAGTTACACAATCATTTCCTTTTTAAATTAATACCTTTGCGAAGTTTGATGCGAAAAATCCGCTTCGCATCGTAAATTCAATAAACAATGACACGTTTGGTAAGCTTTATTAGAATTCCGAATTAATCTCTTAAATTAATATCCTTCAGTTTTCTTACTAAAGACACTACATGATCAAAAATGCACTTAATATATTGAAACCATTCTTTACGCACCTTTTTGTGCAAAAAAAATATCTTTAAAATACTTTTCACTGGAAAAGCAATGTAGCAGTTTAGCCAGTTAATTTAAAAGTACTTGACATCTGAAACATAATCCAATATATTATCCAGCATAAGCTCAACTAAAGTCATCTGAGATTTGAATACAAATTGGTTTTTCATTTTGTCTGTCTCATACAAGGATTCAGCACAATAGCACGCTACTGCCCAAACTTATGGTATAAAGCGCTATTATGTGACTGAAATTTGTTTATTCTATTCCAATGCATTGTCTTATTTTATGGGATTGTTAGACAACCAATTAGATTACTGCGAAAAGATCAGAAATTCATGCGTAAAAAGATCATTTGGTTGAAATAACTACTACTGAAATATAATTCATTTAATTATAGAAAAGAATGCAATATTTGTGGTAAACAATGGATAGATTTATCTTTATAACAAACATTATGTTTTTTTTGGCAATTGTATATCATGTAAAACCGTAATATGATTTTATATACTATCTTAGACTAATGAAATCGCAGGAACATTAGATTTGTGAATTAATTACATTTAATTTTGCTTAGTGTTCCCTAACTATTATCAAGCACAAAATATACGTCTTTGTTTTATAATTTAATGCTTGATTATTAGCTCGAAAACAAGAGAAAACCATGGTTAATAATCCGTACCAGTTACATTTAAACAGTGCATGGACTTGCAACACAAAACAAAATTTAAAACAGCATTTGATTGCATTAAAAACAGCTTAATCTCAAGAAATAAACAGCTCTTTATTTAGCCTTTTACGCAATGAAAACTCTTCCATTGCACAAAATTTCTTCTTTTCTTATTGTTAGAGAAGAAATACCTCTGTTATAAACATTTTATGCGTATATTTCCGTCAAAAATTACATTTTGCCCATACCGTCTTTCAAGACAAGAAAGAACAAGTTATTTCAAAAGTTTACTGCATTCTTTTTTTTTCTAACCACGTGATACGTGATTGCTGTAGTGTTTCTGTCTTGCTAGCAATTGCTAAATGATGAGTTACGGTTTAAAAAAAAAGAAAGCTTTGACTGTGTAACCTGTTTTACTAAAATGACTAATAAAAGCATGATATCGATTTTTTTGAGTTCAAATGTGGTTTAGTATGCTTTTATTATGTCGATGAAGTTTTTACTTTTATGGCTTTTTTCGGTCTTTATCCTGCGTGATTCTGACCCAGAGTTATCCTTATCTGGGATCGATGCTTCTAATAAAGCCAAATCGCCTTTCCCTGTTAAAACTGCTGACAAGCATAATTAAAACTGGCATTTTCACATGTTTATTTTTCTTATTTATTTATTTCTCTTTTTTCATAAATCAGCTGATGAATATAACAATTGGAGCTAACTGATGGATTAATGTGCGAGATATTAGGCCACGAACCTTTGGGTGGCCCTAGGTAGTGCACATACCTCACAAAATACTATTTTCATACAAAAAGTCATAAATTCAGCAACATTTCCTCAATGGCTTACGATTTCTGTAGATTTTTACACTGTTGGTGGCTTAAGGTCACTTGCTAGTAATTTTCAAAATCATCTAGCAGCCTATAGTGCACACATGAAATACTGCATTTGTTACGCAATAAAATTTTATTTGACTTTCATACAATATTAAAGCTAAAAATTATGTAATGTGAATAAAGCACTTCAAATAAATATTTGGCATTTCATATCCAATCATGTATATATCTTAACTATTGCTGTGCAAAAGATTAACATGGGGCGACATTTCACAACTTAATGTGACAAAGTTATATTTTTACTTACAAGCCATTGTGTGCTTAGTAAAGCTATATTTTAGTCTATTTTTTTCATTAACAAAACATTTACTGACCTCTCAACTTCGTTTACCTCGGAGTACACAATAGACGATATTACTGCTATTTCACTCGCGATTTTTTTATCTGCATTTAAATGTAACTAACAGTGTATTTCACACAAAAATATATTGTACCTATATTTAAATAAAGAAAACGTTTACTGACTTTCAAATTGACTCAGAATACATTTAAAAAAGTGACATCACTGTCCTTTCAATCTCAAATTTTAACTCTTAGCTTTGTCTAACAGTATATTTTACACGAAGACAACTTTCTTCAACTTTCATTTAATTCTCCGGAGAACTTTTACTGATTTCTCAACTTTGTTTAACTCGGAATATTAAAAAAAAGAGAAAAATTCAGTAATTTCAATCTCAATTTTTATCCTGTACCCAGATATAAATAACACCAGATTTACGTGAAGAGGAAACGCGCAACTTTCAATTATTTTTTCTAGTGAGAACGAAACATTCACTTATTATTTCTCATCTTCCCCCAACTCAGGACACAAAAATAATATCGCTGGCATTTCAATCTCGATAGTTTTTATCTATCACTTAGCTGCATCGAGCAGTGGATTTTCCAGCATTGGCGAAAGCACTTGGCTCTCCTTGGCGCCTTCCGGCTTTCTCTCTTATCCAGCAACCTCTCCCGAAGTAATGGGGCGTGAGCTGTCAGGTCCGGCAGTCGGACCACCCGCTGGTCTTGACCCCTGGGATCAGCTTCAGCGACCCGGAGCTGATGAGGCAGAAGGACCGCCGCGGAATCCTAGGGAGTCGGCCCCATTCAGACACCGCAGTGCTATGCTGAAAAAGCATCAAAATCCTCTTGCTCCTCTCCATCCTCTTTACTTAGCAGCCGCCGATCACTCTCTGACTGGATTTTGCACCGAAACGATCTTTGCGGGATGATGTTACTGTTTGATGATTAAATAAAAATAACGCTTTTGCTAAATCATTTTGATGACTCGTCCGAACTTATTAGGGAGTTGCCGCTAATTGCGAAATGTCGCTTAGCGTGAGCAAAATGACTCTTGACTAGCGGGAGTTGAACACAGTTTTGGGCTTTTTAGGTTGCCAAAGAAATGAACGATGAAAATTAAATCATTTAAACATAACACATTCGACTATAACAACATTTTCAATTAGATATAGTAATGCATGATTTAAATGTGAATAAAATCGCTTTTATTCATCCTCAATTTTTAAAATTGAGAACTTAATTCAAAAACTATTCAGTGGTATTCAAAACTGATAATGTAAAATGAGTCAAATTTTTTTAGCCATTAATAGTTAAAATTATTTTTTCTTCAATTATACGTTTATTTAGTTATTATTTTACTTTAAGGTGATTCTTTTCATATATTTTTTCTGTTTATCACATTGCACACACTTTTTTTTTTTGTATATTAAAATACTGTATGATTCAAGAACGATAGATAAACTTTGACACGGAATCTACTCGTTTAAATTAGCAATTTTTATCAAACAATGCCAAGTTAAAAATGAAACTCTAAAGGCGCAAGTGCGATTTGAATAAGCTACTTGTAAAACATTAAAACTGCACCATCCATGTATGCAAAAACTAGGCTACGCATGCAAAACGAGCATTATGCACACAAAAATAACACACTATGCATGAAATTGTAGCCTGGGGAAGAAGAAATCGCAAATAAATCTGCGTCACAGTGAATAAAAGTAGTTATCCGGTATATCACTACCGTTTAAAATGATTACACTCTGGAATAACCTCACAGAATCTTTTATTCAATGCTTTGCGTAAGGTTTCTTCGTTTTCTCTTGCATACATTTGTATGCAAGTTGTTCTTTCTCTCCCGATTAATTACTGGTGTTTCGCCGTTTTAACATTTGCGGAAAGATCGTTTGGAAAGGCATTAATGAGATATATTAGACCATGAATTGTTTGAGGAAAACATTCTATTGGGGGGAGGGGATGTTTTCCATTCAGTGTCACCGCATTAACCCGTAGCCCCAGGTGCTAGACCCCCATATAACGGACAACCAACTGCACGGGCCACTTTACCGGTTAATGGTTCAGTAAACGTTTTGAGCTTTTTTTTCCCTTCATTATAACTACTTTACATTAACTTGTAAGAGCGGTTATAGTTAGCAAAACAGCTGGGTAAAAGCTACTGTATCAATTTTTTAGAAAACGTAAGCACATGGTACTAATTTAGCACTGCACTGATTGGAAACGTATGAGAAAACTATATCCAAATACTTAATTTTTGCTACTGGAAAAAAAAAAAAAAAAAAACATTTTCCATAACTATGCGACTTCAGTTAAATTTCAAAATGATTTGGGTAGTAGTATATGGCTTACCATTTTTAAAAGTCAATGTTTTCCAATATATTGTTTCAGAAGTAAATCTATAAGTGCTATAAGTTTATACTCGATGTGAGTCTCTGTAGTCACAAATAGTTCTTGGGGAATTTTTTATTATATACAAGATGCAACTGTAATTCATTACAACCAGCAGAATCTGGAGAGAAACACATTTTTATATCAGTCGTAATAAATAATACTGAGAACCACGGACAGAAACGATCAAAAGAAGTTAGCAGCTACTTTTCGTTAAAATTATGACAAATATTACAATATGTTAATTCTTTTATAAGAATAGTGAACAATATACTAAGCCTTATAATCAAGAAGTTACTTCTACAGAAATAAAAATAATTATTATTTATTTATATAAATATAGATTCGACACAAAAATGATACTAAGACTAATGAATTATTGCGGGAAAATCTTAAGCGAAACTTAATAATAAATATTCCAATTCTCTTGCTTGCAAATTTTTGTCTATTCATGCGTAAATTTGGAAGAATCTGTAGCTTCTAGCCAACTCTACAAATTGTTTCTCACTTTTCCTTATTTAGAAGCAAACTTTGACACTAGTTGTTGCGTCAGGGGATGGCTTGGTAGCAAACAAGTGCACTGATAACTTTCACTGTGAAGTCTAGGGATAAGAAGATAGTACAGGTGAAGACTTAAAAATTATTTTATTAAGGAAAGAATCAGGTCGAACAGAGAAATGCCTTACACGGGAAGTAAACTTCTCTCCGCCTGTCCCAAAGGGAGAACCTAGTGTCGAGGAAATAACTAGACAGCAAAGTCATTCTTTCTCATTCTTTATTTATTAGTTTAAATAATAAGGGGATGCTTAGCTGAGAAATAATTCTTTCAAAACCTGCTTTTGTAATTAACCTTCTGTATTAAAATTCTTGTACATTGCCAACATTTGGTGATTATTTGGAAGTAAAAAGTACCAAAAGTAATTTGAATAATCCTGAATTTCATGTTTCCCAAAAATGAAAAAAAGGTATAAATTTAGATGTGGGTCTCATTTGACAATTTAATAACTGTAATTGTATTATTAACTTGACTACGCACAAAAATCGTCAGGCTATCCATTTAATTTTTGTCACTTCGCGAATCACTTTATATATTCTGAACATAAAGCAAAAATAAAACTACAGTACTAGTTACAGTTATATAGCTTCGCCCATTTGTTTAGCGAGAGGAGAGATTTAACTTTCAATCAAGTATGCAAACTTAAATAAAAAAAAATAATCAGGATACTTTCAGTCGTAATTTTAGTTTACCATGATGTAGCGAGAAATATGCAAAATAGAGAAACCCTCCTTTAATTCGAATACAGCAATTTTTTACATTGCAAATAAAGACACACGTACTCTGTGTTTACGTGAATGCTATGGTTAAGAAGTGGCTTGTAACGTTGTTATAGACAGTTAAGTGCGACAAAACACTTGAGGAAAGTCAATGGTCTTCCTTATTAAAAATCAGATTATCGTTAGAAAGTAGACATAGTTCTGAGTACTCTACCGTTTTTAACATATCTAGTGTCTATTCACAAGCTGCTTGCCTCTCCCGTCTCCAGTTATGTACTTATTGCTAATACCACACTTTATCTGTCATATAATCAAGTTTTCAATGTCTGATTATCAACTAGAAAGCAGCAGTATTGTGTTTCTATCATGATATCTTGCAATAATTGACACACGATTCCTAGCAGATAATAAACACTGACATCAAAAAAGCATTTATTGTCCTTAATTACCAAAGGAAAAGGCATCCTTTAAATCAGGACATATAAATTAATTTGAAAAAAAAAACTGCTACATTGTTTATTTCTTTTAAATTGTTTTTCCAGTAATAAGGTTGCAAGTCTTTTCAGTGGAGGTTGCTGCACAGTAAGTTCAATCTATCATAGATAAACTATTTGTGTAGAAAGATTCTGCTGCTTATTTTCAAATTCAAATAATGTAATTACAAAAATGAGCTATGTGCTAAAGAGTATAAGCAAAATAATGACTCGCTTTTATACCATTTACCTTTTCACCTCCAGAAGCACCTTCCACGGCTGCTTAGAAAATTTTGCAGTGATATAAAAATCATACTGATCTACTTAAGCAAATACAAACATTTTATTTTATTATTATGTATCTTTTAGATAAGTACAGACGCACAACGTAGTTCACAATATTGTATACAGTAACCCCTCGTTATATCGCGCTTTTTGGGGAACAGGAAAAAAGAGCGATATATCTGAAAGCGCGATATAACCGAGGTCATTAAAAATAGTTTTCTATCCAGCATGCAAGTAAATTATACGTACACATACATAAAAATTCATTTATTCGAACATTAGCTTTTTTTTCAGTCAAAAGTAACAAAAAAATATAACTTTTATAGATTACTAAAAGACATTACTAACAGATGCTTTTCACTCATTGTATCAATACAAAAGAAAGTGTTAAGTAGTTTCCAAACTGTCTCTGCAATATGCAAGTTTGGGTGACAGGAATTTGCTGCTGCTTTTCAGCGAATGTAGAAGAATAGAAGAACCTTTGTTTTGTTCATTGATGACAAAATAAATGAGAAAGAGATCTTTTCTGAGCACCTTGCATATTTTCTTAAAAATGGTTTCGAACTAAAAGGTTTTTTTTTTGGGGAGACAAACAAAAAGAGCGATATATCCGAATGAGTGATCTAACGAGGCGCGATGTAACGAGAGGCTACTGTATTTCTAAATTGAGCTGAATTCTTGAGGGTAATTTCATTGTGACAGATACATCAAAGTTAAAATTCTAGTGATATTGAGTTTTGCTGTACATTTATACCCTAAAAAGTAACATAACAATTAGTTCGATGGTCCTTTGGTGAAAGTGTTAAGTTTTACATAAAACATAAAGTAACAGTTTTCTATTTAGTTTTAATCAGGTAATGAGATGCAATGAGTCGGCAGAACCTATAAATACAAAAAAATAAATCAGACTGCCTAAATCTACTTTCAATTCAAATTTGCAAAAGCTAGAATAAAATTTTCCTTTGGTGAGCAACAATCTAGATGTGTTTCCATTATTAAAATGCCGCAACGGTTGACGCACGTAAAACTGCGTCAGACCAATATATTCAATAAAGGATAAAAATTGTTTTAATCTTAAATTGATTATATTTTTTTAGTTGCAATATTCAACAAACGTTAGATGATTCGAACCGTTGAGAACGACGTACCCTAATGTTTAAAAAGTAATGAAAGAACCCGTACCAAAGGTATACATCAAAGAAGAAAGAATTAAATTATCAAAGTTCATTAAATTTTAACAAGAAATAATGCGTAAAAATGGAGTCGTTATGAACAAAGAAACCCTCTATTTAAATATTTACAGTATTTCATCAACCTAGATAAAAGCGAACGACTAGCATGGAGTGATTCTCATTAGATATCAAGGCGTTTTGATACATTTCCTGTGCGTCTAAGTACTTTTCATTAAGGCAATGTGTTTTTTTATTTTTTCCGTATTGACTCTAAAATTCCCGCTATTTCCCGAGCCCGAAATAATACACAAAGGAAGAGAGCATCCGTGTGCCCTAAACCTACGCAATTAGATTAAAATCAATCTTTGCATTTCCAGATGCAACTCTTTATTTTTGGCTTACCGTTTCATCGGGAATTGCGACTCGTCTCCACTCGCTTTTCCAACCCTCTCTAATAATCCTTCTAGGCGTTAATAATAAAAAGCCAGCGTTGAATATAAATAAAGGAAAATTATTTCGCCCCGTTTCCTTCGATGCGCTTCCGCCCCTCCCTCTACCCGAGGTTGACTGTACATATTCTTTGCAGCGTTCTGCAATCCTCCCGTATGTTTCTGTGTGTCGGTACCAGAGTACATAACATGAATATTTCAGGTGCGTCTTTCGGAGACGCACCGAGTGATCTATTGATTCGACGCCGGTGGTTTACTATGATGACACGCGGTTGCTGGGCTGTTGGAGCGAAACTATTTTTATTCCTTCCTTTCGAGAGATCCCTCCTCCACCCCCGTGGAAGACGTTCTACCTATCGTTTGGGTTTTCGAAATCGCGGACGATGCAACAGCTTGTTGCTGCAGGCGATCTCACTGGAGTCGCGTTTGCTGGAGTTATTTAACTCCGCGGTCCAGTACTAGAGTGTGTTTTCTTAATGCAGGAACAAAGTCGCATCGATAAGGAATGCCGTTGTCTTACAATACTGATTAGCCAGAGATATTTTAGATTTCTAGAAGATGGATTTAGATAAGTGGATATATAGGTTAAATGAGTTAATATCACAAAACGAAGAAAAAGAGGTGAATTGTAGTTTTTAAATACAAGACAAATATTGCATAAAATAATTCACTTTACGCAATTTTCATTTACGCATTCATTCTACGCAAAGTAGACATTTTTTCTTCCCTCTGTTAGAGATAAGAAAAACATAATTCCATTAAAATACAGAGGCGCTATAGTTTCTTAATAGCAACGCTTTAAAAAAAAAAAAAAAAAAAAAAAAAAAAAAAAAAAAAAAAGGAAAACGCGCTGATGCCAGGTCTGGGGGAAAGTTGTAAGTTTTCACCCAAAAGCTATCATAAGCTTTCCAGATATTTCCTGAGGTTAATAGTGATTATATTAATTATTATCTTTTATTATCTTTTTAAAAATAATGTATGGAGAGAGATAATTAGAAAGCACCTTTAGCTGAAAAAAGTGAAACTGGATATTCTTCTAATAGGTTAAAGACTGATTTTCGTGCTGAATTTTTAGGCCTTAGTATCATTTTAAGCTTGCAAATTATAATTTAAAGGGGCAAACTAATATTTCGGGCAGAACTAAAAAAAATAACGTTTTATTGCTTAATGCATCACTTTCAACTAGGTAATGCAGCGTTTTTTAGCTTCCCACATTTTTGGAATTGTATTTTAATTATAATTATTTTACTTAATTTATGCCAATATATTAGTGCGTGTGATTTTTTAAGTTGTGGCCATTGTGACAATGATGTTTTATGTGCTCATTGGCATATTATTAGATACGTATCCTTATTTATCCACACGTTTAAAATTACATGTTTAAAACATAGAGCATCAAAGTAATATCAAAACTGTTAGATCCTTTAAGGTACACTGGCGTGAACATTTAAACCAAAGTATCTATAAGAATGATTTTTTTAAATATTAGAAGAAACGTGCATTTAATTTCCCACCAACACTCGTGAAATTTTAGATATTGGCTTACTTTTTGAGCTTTATTTTCATCAAAACCAAACAAGTAAGCTCAAGTACAATAGCTATAAAAAAAATGCGAAAATTATAAACAAAAAAGTTACAGATGCTGTTCTTTACCTGCCCGGAGCAGTACATTTGCTTCACTTAAGGCCACCTGGACTTTTTTTTCAGCCAGTTGTTAAAACAATTGTGTCAGTTGGTTGAAGACAAATGTAACGTTAGGTGGCCTCACACGAAGCCATTATGCATCAAAAGATTAAAGATAAAGGGAGAGGTTCCTAACTCCAATGGAAATGTTTTATTGACGGTTTTTTTCCCTTTGAAACTGTTTAAGTAATTCTAATGAAAGTTTTTAGGAAAAATTTTGTCATTATTTTAATGCGGATTTGTAGGGACGTTCTTATTCCGGTAAAAGTTATTCACTAAATTTCTACCTTCTTATTTTGGCCTGAGTAGTAAATATATATGTTATATGACATCAGTTCTTTTATCCTCCCCAATATTTGAGATAGATCCTGCAACGCCGGGCCTAGCAACTATAGTTGGATTGGAGAAAACTTAACCTGGCATCGTCGTAATGTGACTAGAAACTGCGTAGCCTTTACAATACTGCTATGTTAGATTTGCCCCAACAACAATGTATTGCTATCTACTGCAAAGGAGTTTGGATATTTTAGTTGGTTTAAATTTTTGAAAACTTAGGATTTATTAACTTAGTCTACAAACATTTAAAAACTCATTTCCATTATTTTTCTCAAATCGCAAAAAAATATTTTTAATAATTTGAAAGTTATTGTTATACAATCCTCCAGCAGAAAGAAACGCGAAAAATACACTACGGATGACCCAGAAAATACATAAAGCTAGGGAAAAAAATCCACGTTGCGGGAAACTTCCTGTCGAAACTAAAAAATGCCCAGCGGATTTCTGAAAGCGATTGAATCAATGGTATTTCACCATTCCGAGAATATTTTACGAATAGATCTTCGGGATTACGATTCTTAACACTCCTGACAAGAAACAAAAGCAATCTTCTCCACCCTTATGATCGTCTTATTTCCGCAATTTATCGATGATATCACACTCCTTCATTGATTTACAACTACAATAAACGAAAAGTTATCCACAGATGATAACGACCCCAAGAAAAACCGCTGCCTTAAATCTTAATACTTTTTCACCGAGCTCTGCTTTCAGTACAAAAAAGGTTCCAGTTGGAACTAGAAGTGCAAATTTAGCTTTAAGATTTCTTTCTATACAAAAGATTGTTTTCATGGGTATGAACCATAAACGACTCGATTCTCCGAAATACGATTCCGAAAGAAAAGGTGATATGATGTCATTCAGCTTATGCGATTAGATCTTTAAAGGAATAATCCCACAAAAAAGAAGTAACATGGAAGATTTAATCCATTTTTTAAGGGAGAAGATTTAAACTCAAAAACTAATGCTATATTACAAAAGAAAACACATTGAATTATTATTTTATTTATTTGAAGATTTGTTTCATATAATAACTGATACAAATTTAAATTGAAAAGGACATGATATCCTTGACCTCAAGCGATTAATCTTTAACAGATTAAACCCACGAAAGAGAGAGGAGCAAGAAAAATTTAATTCATTTTTAGGAAGAAGATTTAAAGTATTAATTCCATGTTTCAAGATAAAATGCATAGTACTTTTTCATTTATTGCAAAATTCTCATTCTTATAATAACTTACCAAAATCCAATCGCAAAAGGACATGATGTCCTGCAACTTCTGCAATTTGATCTGTAGAGGAAGAATCCAGTGAAATAAAAAGTATTGTGAAACATTTAATTATTTTTTATAAGGGGGAAAATTATTTTGATTCATAGAATAACTTAGACAATTCGGAAGAAAAAATACACATAATATCCTTCAGATGATCCAATTAGATCATTAGAGGAAAAGTTTCACCGAAAACACAGGGAATCGAAAAAAAATTAGTTGCGTTCTTTAAAGATTCCGTTCCAAGCAATAATCTTACGGCATAAACTGTATTTTAAGAATTTTGCTCTGAATTTGTATAATATTAAGGGATGCTGTTGTAGTAGACAAAGTTCAAATTGTAGCAAAATAATATTTAGGCGCCTTTTTATGCATGTTGCTAATTTAAATAGTTATAAAACAATACAGCTTTATTGATACACATGAACTTTTGCAAGTAATTGCTCATTTAATGGTTTCAAGAAAAATATATTTAACAATAGATTATGCTTATGTGTAACATATGAGTTAATAACCTTTCACAAGATGGTTGAGTCAGCTCGAAACATTACGTTTGCTGTCAAAAGGAAAAAATACTTCCCAATGTCAAAAATATGACACTTTAGTTTGCACATAACAATATGCTAAAACTGTAATACAGCACATTGTCCTGTAAGGTGTGCGTTGTGAACTAGCATGCTGTCCCAAGTAGCATCGAACTCCTCGTAAACTGATCCCGTAACGCACGATGACATCGTTCCGATCTGTATCCGAGTTTTCGATGAGCTACTTTTCATCGGAAAGCGATATCATTCCGATCAACTTTCCCGATGAAAACAAGCCGAGCATCCAAAATTAATCCTAAATTACACGGCACGGGACTGCACTGCTCGTAAATTGCTCCAAATCTCATCGTATTTCGAGCAAAACTCATCGGATTTTGTTTGGCCGATGAGACATATTGGAGCAATTCCCAATGAGAACTCATCGGAATCGATCATCGGCCGATGAGAATTTCATCGAGTTTCGATGAATGGCCGATCATTGGTCGATGAGATTATGCTGCTAGGGGTATGAGTGACTAAATATAAGAAAATTTCAGCAGATTAAGGTAGGTAGAAAGTAGGTTTTTTAATATAAATCTTCAGTAGCTTTACGTTTTCTGAGAGAAAACTCAAACTTTTATTAATGTATATGTGTTTAATACGGTAGGCAGATGTCGACTTGAAATTGTAAGATAAGTTGCTGTTTTCTTTGATCTGCAAAGAAATTAGATTATTGAACCTCCCATCCTTGAATAAGTCTAGCGGTATAGTTACGAAAGAATTATCTACACTTATGATTCAACTTTTATAGATACAAATTCATTGTGTTTTAAATTATGCGTTAAAAGTATAGCAAATTATGAAAATTTGTAAACTAATTAGATTTTTTTAGATTGAGTGATATCGCTTTTCCAGTTTCACTGAAATTCTGTAGAAACAAACTATCAAAACTATTTATACAAAAAAATTCCTTTTTTTACAGCCAATACCCATTATTAAACTTAAACCTTAAAATTAAACTTAATCATTAAACATTTTCAATATCTCACAAAAAGTAACAAAACTTAAAGCTGTAAGGTGTTGCAAGGAGCAGGCAATGACAAAGACTACGTCACCAGTTTTATACAAATTCTTACCCTAAAGTTGCAAACCTAGAAGATGAAGCCTATCAACCGGTTTCCCCGAACAGAACAGATGAAGAAATTAATAATGAATGCTGCCAAGCAGGGAATTCGATCTCTCCCGGCTCCAGGGACGCTAGCAATCTCCTTTCTGGAACAATATAGTTCACGGGAACAGGCTAGAGATGTAATCTTGTTGGCTATCACCTCCGGAACCACGAGTATGTGTTCGCGTAAAGCCAAATATTGGAGGAAATGTTTGAAGGGTATGAACTGTAAGGAAGCCGCTTTAAAATATTAATGTTGGTATTTCGTCCTGAAATGTTGCTGGTCAACGTTCCCTGTAGTAAGTTAAAAAGACTGTTGAAAATCGAAATTGTCTTACAGCGTCTGAGGGAGGAATGAGGGGAGAATTAGATTTTTTGTTCCTATCCCTCGGTGCTATAAAAGGGAAAAGCAGGGCTCTGGGTTATGTTTGGCTTTGAATTTTTATGTAAAATGCAGTTCTTTATATTCTTGGTTTATACTTACCACAGCATGTAGGTACTTTAAAACGAAACATAATTTTACGATTATATGAATGCCTTGATTTAACCGTTAATTTTTACGCGTATTTTTTTTATTACATTAATGTGAAAAATTAAACCACAATTTAAGAATTCATTTTCCTGCCTCTGATAACATAGCGCTTTGAGTTTCACTTTTTTAAAAAAAGTTTTTTTACCTAGTGAGTAATCTCAGGTTTAGGGCTCATAAACTTTAGACTCTTTCAAACGGCTATATATTAAAAATGGTCACATAGAGATATATTCCACTAAAGAAGTATGCAATGAAGTAACAACTCAAATTATTGAAAAATAATAAATAAAAATGTAAAAAGTTAAATGTCGTCGGACTTAGCCCATTAATAGCTAGCATCCCTTTTTAGGGACGGCCAAAAAAACGGTCTGAATTTCCCCAAAATTAACATTTCAAACAAATAATAGTGTTCAATTAGTACCTTAGTATTGTTTCAATTCGTTATTAACAGATTGCAGCACATAACCATTGTAAAGTGTGTTCTATAGCAGTTTTAATATGATCTTTATCAAAAATTACATCTTTCACATTCTCAAGAAAAAAACTAAGTTTTCAAAGTCATTCCCAGCTTCCTAGTTTATGTTAATTGCTGATTTTATTTCTTCTTATAAAATATCATTTTAAATATTATATCGTAGGCAGAAAAAAATTTGTAAAAAAGTATGTATCCTCTGGGATCTATCGTAACTTTTAAGGGACGATTTTTCTTTCCTTAATAAAAAAGGATTATATTTTACATAATTTTACATTTTTTTATTATTTTTCCTGTATATTAAACACTGTTTGCAACCAGTATACAAAATATCTTTGGGAAAAAAAATGTCGGGCATTAATGGGTTACAGAAACATCACAAAACAAACGTCATTAAAGTTATCACACAATTATTTTTTGAGATACAATTTATCTTTTAATTCGCAATGACCAATAGTAAATCTTATATTATGTGTAACACTCACGGAGGCATTTTGGATAAATGAACTATATAAGAAAACTGTATTTCAGATAGTAATATATTTCAAATGAAATTTTAGGATACTTTTTCTTATACCCTGTAAGTGATGCTGATTTTTTTTCCGCTAATGAAATTAATTTCTAACTTACCTTATTTTTTAAAAAATATTTCTAGTTTCTCTTTCCATTTAATTTTCTATTTTTATCTATCCTTTACTAACTCCCTACCTAAAACTTTTGATGGACAATTTAGTGAATCATTATTAAAATTTAAGCACTTAATGAAATACATAAAAATAATCGCATATGACATTTAATAACCCTTCAGCGTATTGAACCTTAACCTGGGAAATCAAGAAAATACAGTAATTAGATGTTTTATGGACACAAACACACACATATGTGTGTATACTATACATAAGTACGTTTGTGATTATATCGTGACAGCCTGTAATTTATTGGCGAGTCGTTACAAAAGAGACACGCTTATCCTATATTTCAAATTCAACTTATGAGAATATATGAGCGTACAAAACATGGATTACAAAAACAAGAGTGAGGGATCGATACTTGTACAAAAACTATAAAATAACACATAGATTATAAATCTAGAACATCATTTTAAATTTCCTCTCATGAACTAACTTTAATTACCTCATATTATTGCGCTAATTTGAGTTTATTTAAAGCGTATTTGAAATCTGAAATCTAATCAAAGAGTATTCCCTCTATGTGTGCTCCTAAACCCATCTTATCACTTGCCCAAAGCCTCGCTCTCCGAGCGGGGGCCGTTTTCGATCCTTTCGAAAGGATTGTTAAGCTCAATGTGTGTAATGGTTTCGGTATTAACCGAAACTGACTGACCGAATCCGGTAGTCTTCCTCATACTTTATTACCCAACCTAATCGATAGCAATCAATGCTCGATTTATGCTCAGATTACCATATTCGGTACAACAGTAGCCTTTGATACTAATTATGCTTTAGAAGAATTTTATAGGGTCTTTGCTTGGGTGCTCGACGGGCATTATTCGATGAAACAGTTAGCGACTAGTATTATAGTAGACGTAATAATAGAAGCGGGTCCTTATTGATTCTAGATATCGAATGCTGATTATTGTCTCTGCTATGTATAATCGGCAACATTAATCTCTCCGTGTGCTACATTGCACGTCTGTGATTCCTGAATCCGGCAGTCCGGTATCCGGTCCTGTGTTTTCAACGTCTGAGAGTAGCTATCGCCTGAATTAATCTGCGGTAATTGTGAAGCGAATCGCGCTGGGAAATCTGTAATATAAATTGTGCATGCGCTTCTATAGAGGTACTCATTTTCTCCCATGCAATGTCGAGGGGGGGGATATGAATAGTTAGCTAGCACACAATGACAATCAGCACACCGCATTAGTAAAGTTTACATAGTTGTTGCGTTGTTGGAATTGTTATAAGCTGCTCAATTGCAAGTGCTGACATTAAAACCTTCAGATCAAGCCCGACGGAATTAAATGATCACTTCAGTAATTCTCTTCAAGCTTAAATGATTTTACGTCCAAATTGTAAGCACTTGTAGCGGCAGTAGGTTTTAAAAGAAAGTTATTAACAATTCAAGTAATTGACGTAGTTAATCAGCAAAGCCATTAACTTAATTTACTACAATCATTAATGTAGATATTAATGTAACATTTTAATTACGACCAAGCTCAGTGAAAACTCGACTAAATTATGAAGGGGCATTTTAAGAAATCATTATTCTAGGTCGGAACCTCTAAGAAGGAATACTAAAATTAATTGTTTCTTTATACCATGAGAAGTAGAAATTTTTGAAATTAGAAATTTCAATGTCGCACCAGTCACCAACGAATAATTATGATAGATAATGTTCATATGACATTAGTAACGATCTTCAATTAAACTCAGCACTACATGGCAGAACGTGTTTTAAATTTATTTCAATAATTTAATTTAACATCCATTCTTAAAACAAAATCTGTGCAATCGTTAAAACATTGACGTTTTAAAATAAATCAATAAAACAAAATACTAGCTATTTCAATTCATCATACAAATTAATCTTTAAAGCATTTAAACTCAGAGCTAGGAAAATTTTATTCAAAGTAATTTCAAGGAAACTTGAAAGAAAAATATAGGATACTGATAGGAGTAATTATTTAAGTTTTTTTTTCAATATTAATAGATTTGTACTAGAATTCAAACTGATATGTGCTATTGAAATATTTCACATGAAAGCATTTAACAGAGTTTAAATCATTTGACTCTCTTCTTACAGAAATATTGCCTGTTCTTAAGAACACACTTGCAAGATAAAAAAAAAGCCAAATCGTAAATTATCTTAGGTTAATCTAAAACAGTGGTTTCCCGACGACTCTAAGGAGGTTTTCTTAAGCAAGTCACGATTTTTCAAGTGTAAGATAGTCCCGGAATAACTATATGGTTAATTCTTAAAAAATGAACCAAGATTTACTTAAACTAACTTGCGAACTGAACCAAAATTTAACAATTATTCAGTATTAATGACCTCGTTTACTGTCAAACTAATTTATTTAGGTCTCTGATAGAACGGATCGTTGTGCATTTTTAAAAGCATATTTCAAAGCTGTAAAGTATACTCACAACTCATTACATCTACTACATGTAAAATAAAACAAAGCATAAATTTCAAGAAAAATTTCTTTAAATCAAGGTTTTATAAGAGATTCCCACAAATTTATCTTCAATAAATTGTTTGAAGGATAGTTAGTTTTCGAACTTCGTTTGCAAAAGGTGTGGCTGATGCATTTTAGCACTGCAGCAAAGAAATGAGTTTTTATGATTTCTTACTCAAACCTCCTAGAGTGGGCTGGGTATGCATTGAATATTTAATAACACGTATTACACTTTTGTACGATTCTCCATAAAGAAGCTTTTCTAAAAAACGAGGAATGTCAGAATGCTTAAACATCCAACCATACTTAAAATAAATGAATAAGCATATGTCATTTAATATTTTATAAAACATTCAGCGTATTTCATTCCTATTTTTACAGCACATATTTTTGACTTCTACACAACAAATCTAATAACCGTCAGCATCACTTATCATTGCAATGTCAGAGTAAAGTTACGATACAGTTAATCATTATGACGTTTATTTCAAAATCTAGTAAATTTATGCATGAAATAGGCATAGCAGCACAATTATTTACCATGAGGTTTGTTTCAAAAGTGTATATGTTATGCTTTATATAAGGAATGATAATCTTATGTGATTAAAAATTTATACACAAAATGTAGGAAGGATTTTTTGAAAAAAAAAAGAACTGTTTTGCTGTAAATATATGTTAAACAATGCAAAAAGGAATTTTACTAAAATATAAAAAGGTGCGAAATAAGTCAGTATTTTACCTGTCATCTGTTTAACACGTTAAGCCTGACCGAAAAGACTGACCTTGTGAACCGGGTGACCTTTAACGTCTTGTAGATAGCATTATTGTTTTCTTCACGTACTATGAAGAAAAAATAAAAATGAAAACTTATTATTTTTAATCTCAAAAACGAAAGAAAGTAAATGCCCACTTCGTGTTAATCCACACACATCAAAAAAGTTGAATGTCAGTTGCATAATTATTTTATTTCAAAATAAATTTTCAATCTTTATGTTTTGTTTCATCAATACAGATTGTTCTGCCATCGGTTTACCAGGCGTTAACGGAGAGTTTTAATTTAATTTAGTATTGCGTTCGAGCAGTTATGTTTCGTTAGTCGAAACCACTTGTTTTACGTAATTTAAAATTGTTTCGCGTTTAACGCTTCTATGATTTTCAACAGAAAAAAAAATCTAAAATACCTAGTGGGAGTAGGTTTAGCCAGTTTTTCTACAATACGAGAGATCTTGATTAGAAAAATCATAGTATAAGAGCTACTTGGTTCGATTATAATGCTGTTATTCTAGGATACTCGAATGAAAGCAAGATTTGCAGTAAACTCAGCTAATTTGTTTTAAACTACTTTTCCTCGTGTATATACAGGGTGTCCACTCTAATCGTGGACCAATAGCTAATTTCTAAACCGTTAGAGATAAGCATATAGTTTATTTAGGAAAAAATCTCAAAATTATGAAAGGAATTTTGGGTCTATTCAAAGTTTTTCAAAAAATCAAATTTTGAAAGAGTTACGAAATTTAAATTTTTATACAGCCCCCCAGTCCTATCAATCATATTTAGTAAAACATTCTTGACACTGTAACGTTTAAAACTAAAAAAAAATCACTCTTCTACCACAAAAATTGACCGAGTTATGACGTTTTGAAAAATCAAGATTTTGCATTGTTTCATGACGTCATCGAGACATGGCTTAAGGGACCGTATGCGAAATCCTTCAAAATCTTGATTTTTCAAAACGTCATAACTCGGTCAATTTTTGTGGTAGAAGAGTGATTTTTTTTTAGTTTTAAACGTTGCAGTGTCAAGAATGTTTTACTAAATATGATTGATAGGACTGGGGGGCTGTATAAAAATTTAAATTTCGTAACTCTTTCAAAATTTGATTTTTTGAAAAACTTTGAATAGACCCAAAATTTCTTTCATAATTTGGAGATTTTTTCCTAAATAAACTATATGCTTATCTCTAACGGTTTAGAAATTAGCTATTGGTCCACGATTGGAGTGGACACAGTGTATATTTTAGTTGTTATGCACGTTAATTTTTTCACTTTCATCAAAAGAGTAACAAATATTATTCCATATTTATATAAAAGATTAATAAATATTCATGGTAATAAATATTCACAAAACTATAACTTGTAAGCCATTTTATTACTACTTCCGTTCTCAGTGAGCCTGTTTACAACTTTGAAAACGAAAGTTGCTATAAATTTATATATATTTAAATACTACTTTACGACAAATTACTTCCAACTTCTAGCATTTTCACAAAGAGAATGTTATTTATTTATTTAATAAGTTTTAAATAGTTTTCTTTAAAACTTTGGGATAATTGATTCAAAGTAAAAAAATATATTCGTAATACATGCTTACACTAACAAATACAGTAATTTTACAAAAACAAATTAAAAGACGGACAAAAAGGACAACAGCGTTTTAAAGATGTATGTATCTCTCTCTCTCTCTCTGTGACTATATGTGTATATATATCTATATATATACACACACACACACACATATATATATATATATATATATATATATATATATATATATATATATATATATATATATATATATATACACACATAGTATATTTCTGAAAAACGACATATCTGTTATAATGAAGTAACATATATATCCCTCAAAAAGTTAATGGATTCTATAACCTGTCTTCCCGAATGTTTTTATTAAATGGAAAATTGACAGAACGCTAAAGTTATTCTTGGGAAAGCTATCTTTTTTCGCTCTACCCTTGTCAAAATCCTTCAATAGTTTGCAAGAACCATGCTACGAGCGAGTGGGCTTTCGTCCGATAACTCAGCGATCTCGTTTCTCTTGTCTGCTTCTAAAATTACGTATTAAGAAAAAAAAGGAAACGCATGCAAATCAATAACAAAACGAGCATACACCGAAAGGTGCAAGTACCAGTCATGAATAACGAAAAAAACTAAAGGAGCATCATAGATTTGGAAAGAAAAAGAAATCCAGATTCAGCCACAGATCATGCAAAAAAGTCATGAATTTCAAAGTGCAGTCAATCTAAAAAAATCCGTGAAAAAAGCTAAAATCTCATAGGCGTCGCGTTTGAAAGAAAATATGAAGTCTCATTCTGACGCTCTTTTCAACTTTTTTCGCTTTAAACAAGAGGATTTTAAACAAGATTTAATGTTCACCGACTTCTCCCGCACCCCTGAGCCCGGTTCTTGTTCGTCTTGGAGCGTAAAGCCTATCACAAGATATAAAAAGATGTTTTTTTTTCCT
This sequence comes from Uloborus plumipes, assembly GCA_038373865.1. Lineage (NCBI taxonomy): Eukaryota > Metazoa > Arthropoda > Arachnida > Araneae > Uloboridae > Uloborus > Uloborus plumipes. The sequence goes on from JAXGGA010006373.1 coordinate 51,108, forward strand.
TTAAAAAACTTGGCCTGCTCCGGAAGCTTCCTTTTGATATAAATACGCGACTACTTGCATACAACAGAATAGAAGAAAAACTACTTTACGCTCACATATTTCTTAAACTCCTCTCCGAAATAGCTCAACAAAGTAAAGAGATCATCTCTCTCCCTTGAGTACAAGAGAGCCCAACCCATGCATTTATAGAAACATACGCATGTACCTTGGAGTAAAGCGGATCTAGAAGAGTGGTAAAATATTCGATCCAAAGAAATACTCCTCCTCAAGCTGCAATCCACGCTGCTTCATTTGTTCCCATAAAAGTTAAACATCGAATTATCTACTAATCTCTACTCAGACAGGCATTTTTGTGGTCATAAGCCTTCCAGACTCAGTATGTTTCCATTGTACTGCAAAGGCTCTTGATATACTTATTTCAGCAAGTTGTGTTACATCTTAGCGGGTATTTCTTCTTTTGTAAGTATCTATGTGGTTCAATATGGGATTTACCCAGTAATCAATGCTTTTTGTATGAACTGCACTAGTTTTTGTGTTTTATAAGACACGTTAGTTAAGAAATAGAAATAAGAGTCCTTTCTTTTTGAAAACCTTCCAGAAAAAAAGCATTTCAGATGTCTCAAAATTTCTAACGTCAATTTAGCTATGACTAATTCAATCCAACTGCGTATCGTTTCCAAGATAATTCAAGAAAATTTTGAGAAAATATCTTTTGTAATGGGTGATTTTCTTTGAATAGAACAGTTATAAATTAAAAGGTATACATAAGAAGAATATTCCTTAAAAATGTTAAACAAGACAGTTAATATTGGGTTGGATTAGTATCAACTACGGCTTTGCATTGACAGTCTATTTAATTCACAAGGTTTTTTGATTTATCTACATCTGTAATTTCATGTTAAGGAAAAGTTTTTAATTCTAGTAATTTGTTTTAAATCTGAGTATCGGTTGATTCTACCTACTCAATAAATTTTCTATTATATTTCCAGATATCGTTTCTTTTATCGGGTAAATTACAATAGCATTTGGAACTAAAATGTCTATAACTAAAGTATATTCCGAGAGAGACAAACAGTATTGACTTCCCAGTCAAGAGCATGTGTCCTATTTTATTCAATAAAAAAGCTCCATTGAGCACAAGAGTTTTTAACAAGTTGGAGTAAAATTTCTTACCTTTTTGCCAAAAAATATATCTAACAACCTTTCAATATGATTCCTATGGTTGAACTAAAAAATGTTAAATTTTTCCGTGATTTAAAAGAATAAGAAAAGATTATGTTTGATTCCTTAAAATATATATGCAGCCAAACCCTCAATTTGTCTGTCCAGGTCTTCAAGCACAAATAACGATAACATAAAGGAGCCCCAAAATAAACAAGCAGCATTGAGTTGGCTTTATTTACTTTATCTGAAAGTCAATAGGAAAAGTAAATAAGAAAGTTGATGATATTAGACCAAAAGGGGAAATCTTTTGTCATTTTATGCACACATCTCAAGTTTCAAAAAAAAAATCTAAACTTAAATAACGTCTGCAATGAACACGAATAACTTATTTCTATGGACTCCTATGCGTAATGCAGACATAAACAAGAAACCGTGATGGTATTATTAAAGCAAAATTAAAAATATTTGGTATCTACATTTATACCGGCTCGGTTTCAGTTCCATTTGGGATGACACAGAGGGAAAACGTTTACTAAAACTGGGCAACGGAGTGTGCTCGAATAGTGAGTACCGATATGAATACAAATGTAAATGTTATGCAAAACAGGAATCTTCGTCACCTATCTGTGAAGAATGTTAGCTGCCTCTGAGAATCCATTTCATTTAAATGAAGTTAGAATTATACAAAGACTGATGTCTTTTGTAGCAGTTATGAGCAGGTAGGGGTCCCGGATTCTTTGAAATGTTCCGAATTTGTCAACCTATCCTTGACGGCTCACTGACAAGAGACGTAAGTATGACACGGCTCCGAGTAGAAAATCTGTAGTGAGTAAACAGTATAATGCATATTGCAAGCTGATTACATTCTATCAATGGGAGACGCTCAGAAAATAGGAAATTGAAGGGCCGCTACCTTTCGCGAATTGCTAATGTTTTCCTTTAGACGACAAAAGAGGGAGTCGGCTGGAGCTACTTTGAGCTACGGTGACAACAAAGAGAAAGAGTTAGCATGATTTTGCATCAGACTCCACTGGAAATTGGGAAGGAATATGAATCACGGGATTTAGGTTGTGAACAAATTAATTCTTTTCTTTAATGCTGTGAGAAAGTTTTGCATGTTTTAAATATTTACCGGAACGCATTTCGTTGCCATCTGGAATTGGAATATTATAATTCCAGCATTCCACCATATTTCTCCTTTTCTTCCAAGTAAAAAATCTGTAAATAATGTTTACTCGCTGTTTAAGAGCTAGAACTTAAACACGTCTGCAATATAAATATAAAAAGATTACCAAATTTCATCAATCTGTTTTGATATTTTAAGCGATCGGGAAATGTAAACATACTGCTTCGCAATACGAAAAGGTTCCGTGCTTGTTTGTATGATTGTCTTAGTTGAGTAAATATGCATTAATTAATTTTTAAAATTTAAAGGTTGAGGTATATGAGCAGACTTCTAGGAAGAATGGCAAAGGTTATTGTCGCATAGTGTCGGGGAAAAGTGAATCATCAAAACAAGTAAATGGTGGGTAAGTACTAGGGATCAACAAAATAAAACAATACAAGAAAATTGCGATCCCTGCATTGTATTAAAAAGTCGGTATTTGGAAGACTGGTATTGTAACCTACCAACTCAAAAATAAATTAATTACATTATTCAATTAATTCATCGACAATTAAAAAAAAAGAGCGCAATTTAAGCATATGCATTCCAAAATGCAGTGATGTAGCGGGAAATTTTTCATGGGGGGGGGGGGGGGAGTCATCGAATTTTTTTTCGAAATTAAAGGTCGAAAAACAGTTTTAGGCCCTTGCATGTGTGCTCATACATATAATGTTTGGTACTTCATTGAGGGAGGGGAGTATGGCTCCTCAACTTGGCTGCGACACTGCCCAACATATGAATACCCAACAATACAAGTAAATTATGTTGGCACAAAACAATGAACTAAAGCTTGCTCACATTTGTGGTGATTTCTTTAAGGGATTTTCAAAAGAAGTTTTTTCGGCCCACCCTAATAAGCAGCTCACTTCAAATACCGTGTTCCATATCGCATTTATTTTTATTCTTTTGCTTCTTTAATGAAACATTATCAACCTATACCATAAAAAGACAATCTGAAAAACGCAGATCCTAATCAAGAAATCGAAAAGAGAAAATATTGCTCACATAAAACCAATATTTACTCACATTAAATGTAATCAGTGTACGTAGTTCTGTTGAAAAGATCAAATAAATTATGCTCATAAATCTTATATGTACTAACAATAATTATGTTTATTGTAATATGCATGTTTGTTAGTTTAAACACTTAAAAAACAGCAAAAAGTTATAGTTATTTTGAAAAAAAAAATACCTAATTTCTAATGCTTTCTACACAATTATAATATGTTTAGCTATGAAAATTTAAGTATAAGCTCATATTAAGAGTAAGGTCTTTTGTTTTCTTTTCGAGTGTCTGACTAATACTTGACTTTCAGATTGTCTGTCTACATATAAGAAGCTAAAGTATCACATTTGTATGTAATAAAATAAAGAAATCGAAATTTAATACGTAAATTTACGTGGTTAGGCTGATATTTTAGTTCGTGAATGAGAAGTATTAGACTTGCTTTGTCCCAGTAGTAACCTCAGCTACACCGCAAATTTTAGTTCTCTCATATTAGTATACACATTTTTAAAAGTGCAAAAGATACCCTCTAAAGACGTCTCTATTCTTATTTCTTTGTTTTTTGTTTGGTTCGAAAACCAGCTTTATTGGATCACACCAGAAATAATATCATCAACCAGAAGAGAATGCTTGTAAAACAAGACATTAAATAAGGTTAAGTAGCATAGGGGTTTTAAAATGCATGAAGCTAAGTAGAGTTTTAATTTTATTGTATTCTTTACCGTTTTATTACCTTCAATCGTTTTTTTCTCTTCGGAGCATGCGTGAGATGAGGAAATATATGTTACATTTTTTTTTTTTTTGGAGAACACATTTTATGATGCGAAAAATGAAGCTATTAAATTTCGCCCCTTTAAATTCATATTTCAACAATATTCAATGCTTTTCTTATCTAAGAACAAATCTGAGGCAGATAGAAATAGGTAATTTTCTACAATATAAATGCAATCTGCCTACGTCTGTCTTTCAGTCTGTCTGTTATATCTGGCAATTAAAGCTCTAAAGGAGTGAGATCAAGTGAAATGGTTTTCCCTGGATATGCTCGATTCTGAATGAGTGACCTGTCTTTAAACCGCAGACAGAAAGGTTTTGCACTAGGTGGTCACAAAAAAATCAATTTCGAATTTATTTTGCGGCACCCCCTAAAATGTGCCAATGGGCTAGAAAATGAGATTTGCAAAGTTTTAGCTTAATCGGATAATATTAACACGTGCCGCAAAGAGGGTAAAGTTAAGAAAAACAGCGATTTTTAGCCAAAAATTGTAGTTTTTACTCTGTAAAACCAAAACTACTGATCCTAGAAGCTTTATTTTGGTCTCATTTTGTAGGAAATTTTATTTTCTTTAAGTCTAATTTTATTTAAAGTTTCGAAAAAAATGATTAAATATTTTTCAGAATTTTCACAAGTCAGGCTGCAACGCAAATCCTCGAAATTGCAAGTTACATGGGGAATTTTTTTTTTCAACTAATCTTTTGAGGCACCCCCCTAAAATGTGCCAATAGACTAGAAAATGAGATTTGAAAAGTTTTAGCTTAATTGGATAATATTAACACGTGCCTCAAAGTGGGTAAAGTTACGAAAAACAGCGATTTTTAGCCAAAAATCGTAGTTTTTCCTCTGTAAAACCAAAACTATTCATCTTAGAAACTTTATTTTGGTCTCATTTTGTAGAAAATTTCATTCTCATTAAGTTCTCTCCCATTCACTTTTGATATCATGTCCAAAGTATTTATTTGGCATTTTTCATGTTAAATCGTAGAGTATATCAAAAATAAGAAATTTTCATGCAAAAACCTAAAGGAATTACAATATTCAATTACATTTATTTGCTTATTATTGGATTTACTTTGTCAATTAAAAAAGAGGTATTTTCGCGGTACTTTAGAAATAAATGAAACAAATTTCTGTGTTAAAATCAAGGAATTAAGGGGGTTGAGACGGAAAGCAAAGAGTTAAAATGACAACAAAAGCTAATGCACCTTAAAACTTATACTGTTAAATTATATAACATCATTTTACTACTCTTTAGCACTTAATGAGAATGAAATTTCCTACAAAATGAGACCAAAATAAAGCTTCTAAGATGAATAGTTTTGGTTTTACAGAGGAAAAACTACGATTTTTGGCTAAAAATCGCTGTTTTTCGTAACTTTACCCACTTTGAGGCACGTGTTAATATTATCCAATTAAGCTAAAACTTTTCAAATCTCATTTTCTAGTCTATTGGTACATTTTAGGGGGGTGCCTCAAAAGATTAGTTGAAAAAAAAAATTCCCCATGTAACTTGCAATTTCGAGGATTTGCGTTGCAGCCTGACTTGTGAAAATTCTGAAAAATATTTAATCATTTTTTTCGAAACTTTAAATAAAATTAGACTTAAAGAAAATAAAATTTCCTACAAAATGAGACCAAAATAAAGCTTCTAGGATCAGTAGTTTTGGTTTTACAGAGTAAAAACTACAAATTTTGGCTAAAAATCGCTGTTTTTCTTAACCCTCGTGGGTCCCTCCCATTTCAGTTACACTCAAGACCCTTGGGGTCATAAACGACCCCAATGCTTCCTTTAATTAATTCATTATAATTATTGAATGTTACATGCATTATTTAAGTTCACACACTTTTTAATGCTAAAAAAACAAAAAATAAAAAGATACAATTAAAGTAAAATATAGTTTATGAATTAAAATTATAATTTTAGAGCAAAACTTACAATAACTGTAGATTTATTTACATCTGTTACAGACCTGAAAAAACATGATTTTTACAAGTGAATTTCAAACACTTATGACATTTTTCAATGCATTTTCTGTCCAGTTCTCTTGGACAAAAGTTGCAACGTCCTCTTTTTTTGGCCTTCTGGGGAAGTGACCTCAAGGGTCTTGTGTGCAAAAAATGCAATTCGGGAAAAATAAAACACAATAATAGCATTATTTTAAATAGAAAACTAGAAGAATAAAAGCCACAAAAGGCCACTAAAAACAAATGGTTGATTAACAAAATATATTAAACAGAAATTGCATTGGGGTCACATATGACTCCAAGGAACCCACGAGGGTTAACTTTACCCGCTTTGCGGCACGTGTTAATATTATCCGATTAAGCTAAAACTTTGCAAATCTTATTTTCTATCCCATTGGCACATTTTAGAGGGGTGCCGCAAAAGATTAGTTGACAAATTTTTTTCCCCCGTGTTACTTGTGACCACCCTAGTGTACACATTTTATTATCATAGATTTTATCCTTCGTGGATACAGAACAAAATGCTGAAATTAACTAAATATTTTTGAAGTTCCGTAGGATTTTATGAATTACATAAAAAAAATCAAATTACTTCTTTAATCAGCTGCATGGTCATAGCCCCAAATCGGTTCTAAGTTGCACCTTCCAATTCTTTTGAGGCTCTTAAAGCCATAATCTATAATAAAAGAAACTGCAGTGTCTTGATGTCGTAACCAAGCTGTTGGTAAGAGCTTGTTATTAACTAATAACATTTTATAATACCAGAATGTAAAAAATAACTTCCATGTAAGGAAAAAAATAACTTCAGCTCATCCATATGTATACTGATGTAATTTTATTCAGTAGTTCTCAGCACAATGTGTGCATTTTAAAATCGCAAGAGTTTCCTAAGCCGTGGCTATCGATTATTAACGTATTGAAAGTTTTTTTTGTTATACAGTTCTTTATGCTTAATTTTTGTTTATTCACGTGAAAGCCTTAATCCTTGAACGTGCATTATGTTTTCAGAAACGTTTATATTCAAACCATCTAGGATGTCTTTCGTTGGGTAATGTGGAAATTTAATTTGTTTTTTGTTTTGTTTTGCTTTGTTAGTGTAATATTTTAAAACATATAACTCTGTGGCTTGTTCTAAAAGGGCCTAAGTTAAAAATGTTAGTGTCGAGAAAAAAGCGATTAAAGATATTTGAGATTTTTTAGAATGCTATAACTTTCTTAGATTAAGATTCCCATTAATATTTTTTGGTATTTGTTTATTGTTAGTGTAAAAAAACATTATATTATCATATGAGATTTTTATACATTATGTGAATTATATATTACATATGTAAATATGTAATATATATAATAATTTATATAATATATAGTATATATATTATTATATAATACATAGACATTGGCCTTTGTAGAATTAGAGTTTTACTAAATTGGAAAATTTTGATGTAAATAACACAGAATGTGAAAAAATTGACATTGACCCTTTTAGAACCAAGCCACAGAACTAATCATTTTTCAGCAGTTTTTTTGTGGGATGCATTAGTTGGAAATTAAAGCTGTTTTTTAGTTTAAATTTCAATAAAAACTTAATTTTGATGACACTTTGACATCATCTTCCCCAAAAAAATCGTAACTACGTTCTTAGTATCTATATGAAAATATTGAATATGAGGTAGAAGGTTTCAAGAGTAAAGAAACATTCCGACTTTAATTACAAACAAAACTGAAAATCACTCCACATTTATAAAAGCACTTGCACAAAACGTACCATTAAATTAACTTTAATTACAATAATAAATAACTAAACATCCTGCAATTTCATTACCAGTAACCATGAAAAAGCAAGCTGCTAGCTATTTCTATTTCAACCGAACGCTTCTTTTCTAAACCCAAGCTCAATTAACATTCATTGAAAGCCTTTCAGTAATTATCAATTCAACCTCTGCTATTTCTTTCTAAAATATTGCAGCTATGACCGTGAATGTTTTGGTTTTGCTCCTAATGAGACGGTAGCACTTCGTTAATGAATTCCAGAAACATGTGAATTCAGCGTAAAAAAGTACCATTAGGTTTTAAAATCAATCATTAAACGTTTATCATACAGTACAGTTTGCATAAGCAATCATTTCATTGAATCCATAAGCGTTTATCATACTTTTTTCGGCATTATGCTTTTAAAAGAATGACTGATGACCGTATTTATATTATAAATTCGCTTTCCGCTGAACAGAAAGATTCTTAAATTACTTTGTTAAATACAGGCGAAAGGAAAGTGCTCTCGGATATTTCGAAACTTTAAATGAGAAATCCAATTTATGTTTTCGAGAGCACTTTGAATAAAACGTATCATTAAATAAGATTTAATGACAGTAATAAATAACTTGTATTATTTCCACATTCTTGAAAAGGAAATATCAGTTTGAATTGCGTTTTGCAATTGTTTTCTAAATACAATCACAATTCAAATTTATTGAAATTTCTTTCATCTAATGTACCATTACCAGGGTGAACTTGATTATAAATAATTTTTCGGAAAACTAAGCTATCGATTTTCAAAATACAAAACAAAACGAACTTTGCACTATCATTATTTCTATTATATGTTCCGTTCGTTAATATTTACCTCTTTTGCTAGATAAAACTGACATTTTCTTAATTTGACTACAACACGTTAAAACCACAGTGAGTGAAACATTTATGGGTACGTCTTTTAATTGATTACCTGTTATAAAATTGTGATTTTGTATATCAGCTATACAAAAGTGCGCTCATTAGCTATACAAAAACACCAAAGAAACCCACAGATTATATTATTGCTTCACAATACTGAAAATTTTTTAACTTATTTACGTTTCAAGTTGGTTTTTTCCGAAATCTACAACATCGGAATGCATGAGAAACTGTTCATTTCAAATCACAATAGTTGTGTCTGCCAATTACACAATATATTTAAAAAATTTTATTCCTTAATTTTTATCAATTTACACTGCGTCATTTCATAAATTGACACTATAACTTATTGTAAATATCTAAATTTCAACTAACTATGGTTCTAAAGAGATATTTCTTGAAATCATAAAACCTTAGTTGATCAGAAATCTTACTAATTACTAATCATCACTAACATTACTAATCATTGAGGTTTTGTTACAAGCAGCTTTTTTCACATTGCAAAAAAAACAAAGAAAAAAACAGAAAAGGGATTTCCATTAGTTCTTCTCATCGGTTAAAATAATACTGTAACTTCCTTTAGCTTAGAGCTTCATTTAAGTTTTGCTCACTAAGTTCGTCAATTAAAATCAATTCTTATATATAAATAGCTCATGTTACATGATTTGGTGTAAATAAAACAACACATCCTAATTTGCGTAGATTTAGTGAACAATAAAAAAGCAGGTTGCAACGTTCAATAAATATCATTAACTACGTTTATGACCCACATTTATTTATGAATTTCATTATCAATTTAATTCTTCATTCACTATTTTTCAACAATATTTTAACGTAACAATAAGCTCAGATTTTATTGGATCAACACTGCTAAAAATTACATAAACCGTTAATCATTGTTTTCTAATTCATTTATTTTTTATTAAGTGAAGAGATTTATTAAAATTTTAATCCGGAGAAAAACCTCGGTTGGAAATCTACACTTTAAAATTGTGCTCGATAAATACAAATTAAAAACTGCATTCAATTGAATGAAATAACATAAACAGAGGTCATTGCTACAAACCAGGTGCACGAGCCCTGGCTTACTCTGTTCAGGAAACCCACCCAAACGAATATCATTTAATATTTTAACTTAGTCATTACGAGCAGCGAAACAAGGCGCGTATGAACAAAATCGCTAGAAGGACCGTTTTGTAAAGGCTTTTAAACTTGGGATTGGTAAAGAGTTACAGGCACTTCAAACTTTCGGGCGCTACCCTTTGATGTCGATCCTAAGCAAAGGAAAGCTTGCAATTGGATCCTCTCAGCGTGCTCCGCATCTAAAAAGCGTATCGACATTTATTTATGAATTTCATTATCAATTTAATTCTTCATTCACTATTTTCAACAATATTTTAACGTAATAATAAGCTCAGATTTTATTGAATCAACGCTGCTAAAAATTACATAAACCATTAATTATTTTTTCAAATTGATTTATTTTTTATTAAGTGAAGAACTTTATAAAAATGTATTTCCGGAAAAAAAAACTTGGTTGGAAACTTTAGTAAAATCATCTACAACATAAAATTGTGTTCGATAAATACAAATTAAAAACTGCATTCAATTGAATCAAATAACATGAACAGAGGCCATTGCTACAAACCAGGTGCCCGAGCCCTGGATTACTCTGTTCAAGAAACCAATCCAAACGAATATAGTTTAATATTTTAACTAAAGTGAAGATATTTATTAAAATTTTAATCCGAAAAAAAACTTAGTCGGAAAATTCAGTAAAATCATCTACAATTTAAAATTGTATTCGATAAATACAAATTAAAAATTGCATTCAATTGAATCAAATAACAGAAACAGAGGCCATTGCTACAAACCAGGTGCACGAGCCCTGGCTTACTCTGTTCAGGAAACCCACCCAAACGAATATCATTTAATATTTTAACTCAGTCATTACGAGCAGCGAAACAAGACGCGTATGAACAAAATCGCTAGAGGGGCCGTTTTGTAAAGGCTTTTAAACTTGGGATTGGTAAAGAGTTACAGGCACTTCAAACTGTCGGGCGCTACTCTTTCATGTCGATCCTAAGCAAAGGAAAGCTTGCAACTGGATCCTCTCAGCGTGCTCCGCATCTAATAAGTGTATCGACATTTGTTTATGAATTTCATTATTAATTTATTTCATCATCCACTATTTTCAACAATATTTTAACGTAACAATAAGCTCATATTTTATTGGATCAATACTGCTAAAAATTACATAAATAATTAATTATTTTTTCTAATTGATTTATTTTTTATTAAGGGGAAGAGATTTATTAAAATTTAAAGCCGAAAAAAAAACTTAGTTGTAAAGTTTGTAAGTTGGTTAGAAAATTGAGTAAAATCATTGACAACTTAAAATTGTGTTCGATAAATGTAAATTAAAAACTATATTCAATTGAACGAAATAACATAAACAGAGGTCATTGTTACAAACCAGGTTCACGAGCCCTGGCTTACTCTGTTCAAGAAACCCACCCAAACGAAATCGTTAAATATTTTAACTCAGTCATTACGAGCAGCGAAACAAGGCGCGTATGAACAAAATCGCTAGAAGGGCCGTTTTGTAAAGGCTTTTAAACTTGGGATTGGTAAAGAGGTACAGGCACTTCAAACTTTCGGGCGCTACTCTTTGAAGTCGATCCTAAGCAAAGGAAAGCTTGCAATTGGATCCTCTCAGCGTGCTCCGCATCTAATAAGCGTATCAAAATCTCATATCGCCTTCAGCGACACGGGAATAGATTTGTCAGGTTAATTATGTTAATGGCCAAAGACAAGCTCTGCACGAGGAATTTGTAAATCTTGTAGTCTGGGATCCGAGTTTTGCCTTCAATATCTTGCGACAGATGGTTGCTGTATGCCTAACTGAAGAAAGATGTGATCTAAGATTTGTCGATTCTTGCTCAACAAGTCTTCGCAATTTAATGGGTCACTATTCTGGGAAATTATTTGAATTATTCTAAAAGGAAGGAAGCTTTGGGTTCAGGGTTGAAAGATTTAATCTTGTATTAATTTGGCAGATCGGAGATTTTCGTATTAAATCAATTTGTGTGTTTGGGTAGCATTTTAATAAAATAGTAACTTTAGAAAAATAAATTTAACAGAAAATTATAATCTACGTTAATCAGACACATATATATCAAGTTGTTATAAAAATTGCACCAAACATTTGTAATTTAGTAGAAAATTGTAATTTAATATATACACATAACAAGTTCATGCCAGCAACTCTTCTAACATATAAATGGTTTTTCTGTTCTCAACACCACATATTTGTACTAAAATTTGTTTCTGAATATGTGTTTTAAGTGTACTTGTTACAAAAATAGTATTTAATAAATGTATTCTTAAGTTCTGGAAACTATTTCTTCAAGGAAAAAATATGCTTAGTTTGAGAAAAATTTCAATTAAATTTACAATGGTTTTTTCGCTCCCAATTATTATGCCATATTGAAAACAAAGCATTTTTGAAAAATATACAATCACCTTTAACTATTGCATACAATATTAAACAATTACTAAGGTTTTTATTAATAATGTTAGAAATTCAGATGTTATGTATAGTATTTCCAAGCACATAAATTTACTTAATCAAAACATCCAATCAGATCTGATTGAGAATGTAATTATTCATTGTTTTTCTAACTTTACAAATCAATTTGTAGGATAGGTTAAGTAAAAGAAAAATTTTACTTTTAAAATCTGAAAAAGATTTAAATTCTGAGCAAGCGCTTATATTGAAATGAAGATTTTTTTAATTAGCAGCGGAAGAAATTAAGCCTGAGCCACAGCAAAAAAAAAATCCCGAAATTGTTTACTTTTACACGCGATAAGGGTTATTAAAGAGCAAAAAAAAAACTTTTTTGTTAAGACTTGACGTATTTTTTGTTAAATTGCAAAAAATATGTAATTACATTCATTTATAAAACACGCGTGTTGCTTAGAGAATACTGTTATTAAATTGCCTTAAAAATAACTTTACGCGCAGCGTATTTCTCGGAAACGTTCCTTAATTGAACTTTTATGTACTACATACTTATTTAATGACTGCAACTAACACGATAAATTAGTAAGATAAATTAGTATCTACGCAATTTGTATTCTAAATAAAAACTATTATAAAATAAAGTATACGCTATCCTTTGATTTTTAATAATGGTTTCCTGGTGCTGTTGTTAAGGGTATCATGTTTAAAGAATAATTGATAGGTTCGTATGTTTTCTAATATTTCATTGGTTTACACAAAATAAAATCCGGCTGTTATTTCATAAATTCATAGTTATATCGGAAGTGTTATATCGGAAAGCGTTCTTTATTATTTATTTTTGCATTTATCTGTTTATGTAATTGAATAATTATTTCGTATAAAATAATGCATATATTGCCCGCATATTTAAAATATTATAGAAGTACTGTGCTCTCGTACTCATTTATAACGTCAGCGCTTTTAACAGTTTATTTGTTATTACGTCACCAAACCATTGTTTACAACATATCAGCATCGAAAATACATTTCTAACTTATATATTTTAGCGTCATATTTTAAGTGCTGATATTCGTTTTATAATTTCTTATTGACAATCTCTAACAAACTGGTACCGCATTAATTGTACTTGAGAGGCATTTCGAAGGTTAAAAAAGCTGTTTTTACATCTTTTAATAGATAAGTAACAGCGAATGAAACCCATTCATTCGTTAAGTAATAAAATTTTTGCATTTGAATTGTAAATTAAAATGATATATTGACTAACCGTTTAATAGAAATTAACAGTTGTTTCAATGACAGCTTCAAAATCGTAGACAAAACAAGTTATACAACACAACTAAAAGATTAGTGCTAAAATTATCTCAAAATCATGTCTTAAACTAAAGATATAGTATTTGAGCTCTGTAAAATAAGTTAGCCAAGTAGTCGGGAATATTCCAGATGTGTAGAAACTACTAGGCTTTGAAACTATTTTGCCACCAAATATACGCTTTTACTTTGAGTGTAAACTTGGCGACTTGGTAGTTGTTGGAACCCCGTGCTACTCCCTCTCCCAGTTTTGATTTAATTTCCAGATTTAAATGGGAAATTCCATGAAAATAACAACTTTTACAAAAATATATTCTTTTTACAAAAATATTAATGAAAAATATTTCATTACGATCACGTTTATTGCAACACATGGAAAAAGAGGCCAATGACCGAAAAAATATTCTAAGTACTTTTACTACAGCCAGTTAGGGTATTTTTGAGCCAGGTGGGATAACTTTGTGTCCCTTTTCCTTTTATTTCTCTGAGATAAATTATCAAATTAGTCCGAGTGATGCATTCTTCTTGTGAAAAATTAAAATAGGATTTTTGCTCATCATGATTTTAAAATATCCATACAATAAAAAATATGAAATGGTGCAAGGTTATCTAGAATAACTCAAAAATACATTGAATGAATGGACTGCTATTCATGTTTCTCAAAATTACTCATCAGTTAAAAGAATAAATTTATACCGACTGCACAGAATTTTATTTTTTTTACTAAGAAATCTGGGAACTAAGAAAACTGGGTTAAAAAAAATGTCATTTTGTCACAAAAGGAAAAATAGCAAAAACTATTTTACGAAATATAAAACTAAAAAAAGAAAAAAATACCTGTATTTTTTTTCATATTTTAATTACTAACGATATGATGCTTAGAGAAAAAAAATCAGCTATAATACAAATAATTTCATTATAATCTCTTGCACTTTTGTTTTTTTTCATTACAACAAATGTCATTCAGTCACATATTAAATACCCCTATGTTTCAAATATTTTACCTAACGACAAAAGTTCTAGTTCTTTCCCATACTACATGTTCAAAGTAAATGTGCTCTGTCGTTCAGAATCCTACAGAAGCAAAATATTATTTAATAAAAAGGTTTTTCAAGAATCAGTTTTGAACATTGATTTTTTTTGTGTGTGTGGGGGGGGGGGGGAGATTTTACATGAAAAGTTATTTCCCTTAAGCTTTGCTAAAATCCAATCTGACTTTTTATTCAATATTTCATTATAATTATAAGGACTTTCTAAAATATTTTTTTTTCACTATCAAAGATTTAATCTGCATGAAATACTATATGGCCCATCCTAAACGATTCCTTTTTTTTTTCACTTCCTTAACAATATATTGATGTCACATCTAGTCAAAAATGTCTGATATCTTAATAAAAACAGCTTTCACCAGATGAAATTAGCCAATAAGTTTGATTTACGGATTCTGATCCCCATTTAACCCATTACAGTCCAACTTCTCTGAAGCACATCACTCATATGCGATCCTTCAATAGCTTGCACTAATTAAGAACACGTCTTCTTAATATTTTTTCACTTTCTAAAACGACTCATTCGTAGCAACGCTGGTTCTCTCTTCAATGCAATTGCGGGACGTATTTTTTTTACGATCAACATTAATTAAGAATCCTAAGGTGTGGTTACCTCCAAATAACTTTGATGATCCGCCTAAAAGTTTTTTATATCCAAAAAGTGTAGTGGGTATAATTAAATTTCTATAAATATCCTCACTTCATTCGACATTTTTATAATGTATCAACCGCTTATTATTGAGTTCCCGAGTGTGAGTTATAACAATCATCGCCCCTGTTTTGTAATCCTGTAAAAATAATTTGGGCATCAGTATCTCAGATCCGCCGAATAATAAATGATTTTCTCATGGCATATAAGTATGGAGAAAAAGAGAAAAAATTTGAATGATGACAGGATGAAAGGGAAATTTCTTTATTGATTTTTAATTATTTCTTATTATCTGTTAAAAATTCTCAACGGTTATCACTAAAATAATAAACCTTTTTGAATTCTGGCTGTAATGCATAGCGATTTAAAAAGTGTTAATCCGGAATATTTATTAGAGTATTCAATTTGTATACAAAGTATCCCACATTCAATTTAAAACTGAAGACGCATTGCCGATTCGTTAAAAGAAAAAGCAGTGTTTTGCTTGTTTTTATTATTATTATTATTATTTACTTATTTATTTTTAATTGAAATTCTCAAATGTCTAAATTTAAAAGAGAATTTAGAATAACATCATACAATTTTAAACATATTTAATTTTATACTTGTTTTTTAAATCTAATAAAAAATAATGTATATGATTATAGTTAAAAAATCAGAACAAAATGCAAAAACGCATTATTGACGGTAAAAAAAATTACCATTTAGCTGAACACCATAAATGGTCTCTGGTTCACTTAATAGAGAATAAACTTACGAAACAGAGAAATTTATTCATTTAATAGAGAATAAAATATTAGAGTGATCACTTTTTGAGAGAGCAACACGATTTTTAAAATAAATCTACTTGTTTACTTCAGAAAAAATATATAAATTTACAGATCGACGAAAATTATTTTAAAATTAAAAAAAAAATGATGCCTTCAAGTCAAACGTTATGCGCTATAATATAGTGTTTAAACTGTCGCTTATAATGCATTGAAACTTTCAGTAATACTGTAATAAAAGTTTAATAATTATTAATTATCAAAAGTAGCAATGTTGAAACAAGAATGTTTAGGAAACAAGAATGTTTAGTGTACAGCTGATAGTTATCGGTTAAAAAATAAAATAGAAAAATAGAAATTTGATGCTTAACTTGGTAACCAATTAAGAACAATAAGCTTTATAGTAGCATATGAAAGTTTGCAAAGTCTTTTGTTTTAATAATAATAATATAAAGATTCTGGTTTCTCAGTAAGATGAAATATATATTTATAATTTATATAAAAATGCAGTCGATAATTTACAAAATAAAATTTTAACAACTAGTATACGTATGTCTAATAAAGGGTTAAGAAATCAGCTATCAAAAAGTACTAATACTTAAGTGCTACCTTTCCTTGCACCAATAAAATAAGATAAAATCCCAAACTACGTTGATCGTAATGACTGAACAAAATCTAGCTGATGATCCCCTTGAAGTTTTATGCCCCACAAAGAAATATCTTGACCGAAAGAGCGAAACCTTCAACTTCCTTCCTTCCGTATTCGTTCAGAAAATGCCGGACAAAGCGAAGGCTCATTAATTGAGAGCGGATCCCCTCAACAGAAAAAAAAACGAAGGCCTTTAGAACCGAAGAGTAAAATGCAAAACTAGGTTGCAAACATCCACACAGAAGCCAAGTTATTTATGGCTTCGGGATGTGATTTTGACTTCAATTTGTGGTTTTGTACTCGATCACAAATTATCTTGAAAATGCAAAATTGGAGTCATTGTTTGATTTTTCCTTTACTTTTCTGAGGCTTTTGTTTAAGCATCTTTCGGAATGCTGGTCGAGTGAAAATAAAACCAATTCTTTTGAGATGATTCAGATAACATCATTTATCAGACGCATAGTTTGTGCATGTATAAAGCACGTTGGACACCAATAATTTCTTTTTTTTTCTCTTTCATATTTTACAGGGATAACTCGTACTGGATAGCATTTGAATTGTTTTGTAAACCTTAAAAATGCGTATTTTTTCTGTTATTTTGATATTGTTTATCATTATGTATGGAATTATTGCAGTGACATAAAAATTCTACTTCACAAATACTGTTTAAATATAATGTTAAGTATTAATATTAGCTTCGATTTGACTGTGAAGTAAAATGTGCTTGTTACTATTTATCATGTAACTAATATCCATTCAAAAAATCGACCTAAATCTTTGCTAAGCGTGAGTCCTGCATTATATTTGTTATGCGTAACTTTTTCTTACGTACATGCAAAAGTTTAAAGCTAACACTAAATTTAAGATTGTGGTCTAGATATTTTTAACTAAGCCAAAAACCTTTAGATTTTGTGCTTTGAGTCAAAAAAAAAATGTTGCACTTTTTATTGTGACATAAAATATTAAACGCAGTTGAGATAAAATTATATTTTCCGATTTTTAAAAAATATAAACCATTAATTATAGAGCCGTATCATAGTAATCTACGATAAAGCAAATCTTCAAAATAACGTTACAGACAAAGCATATTTTTGAGCCGAAACAAACTATGACATATGTGAACATAAATAAAAACAATGGAAAAAAATTAAGAGTCACAAATTTCAAGCGCGATCTTTTTCCAAAACCCAATTGTGCTTTCTTCTGTATGTCCTAGAAATCCCTTAGTTTATCGCTCCCTCCATTCGAGATCTCAAAAAGATGCTACACAGAGGCGGCAGAGAGAGAGAGATAAAGAACACTTTCAAGTATAACGCGACGTTATCTATTTGTATACAACACTCCTCAATATGTATGTGCATTTTTCAAAGAGTGAAAAGTGTCATACATGCAAAAGACGACGAATTTATTCTTCGTGCAAATCGAAAGCGGAGGGGGGAAGCGAAAAAAATAGTGGAAACGTCTTGTTCGGCGAGAGAAAAAAATGTCGTGTCCACCAAAAAATGACTTAAAATTCATTGTACACAAAAATGTAGCGATGCCAGAATCTTCCATGGCTGAAGAGGGGGGGTTGAAAAAAAAAGGCTGTAGGCGAGTGGGAAGGGCCATCGCTCATCCCTCAGTGGCCTGTCACCCCCACACGAAGAAGGAAAATGGAGGGATGCTGTGCCTGTGCCGCATCACTGGTCACGCTGAAATAGCCAGACAATTGAAGCATGCCAAATCGTTGCATGGAAATGCGATGGCTCTCTTTCCCTTCTCTTTCTTTTGGAGCGCTTCTTTCTTTTTTTGCTCCCTTATTCACCCGGCCTTTAGTGGGCCTTCCTTTCTCAACTGTTTGACCGCTTCCCTCAAATGAAAGTCATATCAACAAAAAGCCCAATAATAAAGTCATATTTCTCAAACTTGTGTTTCAGGCCGTTTGAATGGAAAGAGAGTGGCCCGGCTGACCCTCTAATCAGGGGCCGGGTGGGGAGGCTACAATTGATATCAATGTGGCCAAAGTGTTGGGATAGACGTAAAAAGTCAGACCAATAATGAAAAGAGTTGACAGCTGTTTGGAGAAAAATATCAATTCGCACAATGAACAGAATAACTAAAGTCCTTCATTTATTCTTCATGTTTTGGCATCGTCGGAACTTCCGCAGCGATGCTACCATTAAAATATAGTTAAGAAAGAATTTATTCAAAATAAAGTTAGATAAATCCATGAATATGTGATTGATTTCCTTCAAGAAGAGGTTTTATGGCATCGAGTTTGCTTAAAATATAGCTGGATCCCGCATTTACTTATTACCATGCGGTCTATTTAAACTGCATCATTTTTTATGTAATGTGTTGGGGAACAAAATTGTTTCTTCCTTTCCCAAAAAAAAGAACCATTTTTTGCATATCAAAAACATATGCATTTATTCTGGAATTTTTATTAAGTAACGAGAGTCTTATATTTAAGGTTTAAATAGGCTCACATTGTAGGGTAAGAAATTAAAAATAATTTCAAATTTTAATTCATCAAGAAAGTATTTGCAACTATATTTTTAAACACCAAAGAAAATGATAAAACAGTCAATATAGACATTACGTACCGACCCCTACTCACATTTGGGTTATTCCATGTCAAGTGTCCCAAATTTCGAGAAAACCCCACGTTT